>JAODAL010026919.1:0-55866 GCA_025379985.1 Phyllomedusa bahiana
CCTGGATTTGCTCAGCAGGGAAGGCCCCACAGGCATTAATATATTGAATGCCCAATAACCCCTGGGGGTGCTGATGTTCTCCTGTGACAGCTGTCCAACACAATCAGGAGAATTGCTCCCAGCTTCAGACACGCTCGTTCTTGTGGCCCTTCCAAAGTGCCTTATACCAGAGACCTGTGTTGTGTGTTCACAGTTGATTGATGTATTTCATTTCAGCAGGTCACCGCCGCGCTCCCCAACCTGTGATGGAGCCTCGGGAAAGGTAAGATCCAGCAAATGCAACAAGAGCACCGAGCCAGCGCTGGCCGAGCGCTCCCCCAGCCTCTCCTCAGCATAGAAAGTAACAAGAGAATGCTGCAGAGCCCCGGATATGTGCACATTGCAGCGACGATGACCTTCACCTCATGCAATGTATTCTTCGGCTCATGTAAGTGATGTGATTAGCACTTATCCTCGGTGAGAGCTCTTCTTCAGAACAGACCGTGGCATGAGACGCGCACTGAGATCTTTAAAATCTAATTTACTTTGCTTAAGTTTATTCAGTGATACAAATTGGAAACTTCTAATCTAATTTAAAAATAATTGAAAAGCTAAAAAATTAAAAATACAATAAGGTCGCTGAGGAGTCGCGTTCACCCCCGGATGTGACCAGGCATTACTGGGAGCTTAATTCAGTTTCATTTACATATTTTTATTTTTATTTTAAACATATTTTTATTTCATTTTCACAAAACAAAAGCAAGAAATGATACAGAAAGCATTGTGCAATGTGAGCAGTGGAGAAGGTCCTAGACCAAGCCGTGACCCCACGTTATAGGGCAGAGTCATCATTTCTGGGTCGTTATGTTGGGGGTTTTCTTTACTTCAAAGCTTTCGACATGTAGGGGGCAGGTCATTGAAGACTTTTTCTAAATACATTTGTCTTTTTTTACTTTAGTCAGGAGATAAGAGAGATTTGAACGGCTCTGAGTGTACACAAGTTTCTATGGTCCCCTGACCATAAGGGTATGAACATGGCATAATTGCGGCACATTTTTTGGCACCTATTTGCGCTTTAATATAGGCAGAATGCACGCCGCAATTATGGTAATTCTCTCTCATAGAGAACTATGAATTACACCTCCTCTCCCCCGGCATACAATGCAATCGTATTATATGTAAGGGGAGATAAGTGACATATCACTTCTTCGCAGCACATATGCGCTGCTGACAATAGAGGTTAATGGGGACGGCCAGGGGCCCGTGCTTTAAGAGTACGCACTGAACAAGCGCCTACTTCGAAAACTCACGTCGTATTGAGAACATATCCTAACCCTTGATTTACAGATAAACAATTGTTTTCACTCCTCAGAGTATTTATAGCTTTGTTTACTGAAGATCAAGGGACCGTTTACACAGCACAGGTCACATACCGATCCGTTTATCCGACCGGTATTTGCACTGCTCTCGGGCCATGCACACGGCCGCCGGGGAGCGGCTTTTCTCCGCAGTTAGTGGAGAAAAGCCCTTCACATAGACATGTTCACATTCCATCCGAAAACCAGTTGGAAGAATGAACATGTTCTATGTTTTTCGGACCGCTGCACAAATTTTCCATTAAGATCCGTGTTAAGCTTTATCAGCCGGTTTTCAAAATCGAAAACTGGCTAAAAAAGACGGCTGAAAAACATTGCCGTAGGGACAAGGGCTAAATCTACTGCACTTTGTATTGTTTCAGCTAGTTATAGAGAAGCTAAATGTGCTAATAACTGATATAGCTCCACCCACAGCAAGACAAAGACAGTGTGAAAGAAAAGCTGCCTGTCACTGTGAAACTGCATGGTGAGAGAACCCCTTTAAGCAATTCTCCAGAGTGGAGTGGTCAGACAAGCAATTCAAATAAAACAACCGGACAAAGAACAAACTAGAGAAGTTAAATGAGCCAGAGACAGAGCCAGGAGAGTGTGTGGCACCAAACTGAGGGGCAGTGGAATAGCCCAAAGAATTGTAAAAACTATATCTATCTATCAAATCTGTCTATCTATTAATTATCTATCTATATCTATCTATATCTAAATATTTTATATAAATATAAATTTATAATATATATATATATACATATTATATATGTGTATAATATGTATATTCATTATATTTAAATATGTATATATATATATTTGAAGGAAATAATTATTTGATCCCTCACTGATTGTGTAAGATTTCCCACTGACTAAGACATGAACAGTTGATCATTTTAAGGAGTAGGTTAATTTTAACATTCAGTGATAGAATATCCAAAATAACACCCAGAAAATCACATTATATAAATGATGCATTTGCATTTTGCTGAGAGAAATAAGTATTTGACACCCTACCAACCATGAAGAGTCCTGGCTCCTACAGACCAGTTAGACTCCTAATCACCTCGTTCCCTGCGTTACGCTGTCTTACATAGTCACCTTTATAAAAGACTCCTGTCCACAGACTCAGTCAGTCAGACTCTTACCTCTACAACATGGACAAGACCACAGAACTTTCTAAGGATGTCAGGGACAAGATCATAGACCTGCACAAAGCTGGAATGGGCTACAAAACCATAAGTGAGACGCTGGGTGAGAAGGAGACGACTGCTGGGGCAATAGTAAGAAAATGGATGAAATACAAAATGACTGTCAGTCGCCATCAATTGAGAAGCACATTAAGGTCATGGAGTGGCCTAGCCAGTGTCCAGACCTTAATCTCATAAAAAACTAATGGATGTGTTGAAGCTCCAAGTTTCCAAGTAACAGACTCAAAGGGCAACATGAATGATCGGGAGTTGCGGCTGTTTTCTGGCGTATACTTCGCCTCACCGACTCGAATCCCTTGTCGGGCGCAGGGATGTGATGTTAGCGCAACCCTTTGCCACTTGTTGGGCGGAGAGGGGGGGCCTAGACAGGGGGGGAAGGGTCAGGGGCACAGGGCGGCCGGGGGGATGGGGGGCGCCGGAAGGGGCGTTAAAAAAAATTTGGAAAAAGGGTGAAAAGACATTGAATACTCCCGAGGCATGTATGAATCGCGGGTCGTAAATGCGGGCCATTACAGGCTCCGACAAGGCAGACCCAGTTGAAGTTGGTCTAAATGAAACCGGAGGAGGCGAAGTGAAGCGAGGAACGTAAATGAGAGGGAAACTATAGAAGATCCCCAAAAGAAATACATCCAGCTCCGTGCGGCATGGAGTATGAAAAAATAGTGGGTGAGGGGTAAACCTTCTCATAGAGTTCTATGGGAAAAGAAATGCAGAGCGAGCTCTGTGATTGGCTAAGTTTAAAGAGGCGCGGTTATTTGGGCCAATGGGAGAGTGAGCTCTGTTTTTGATTAGCTAATTTAACCCCTTCACGACCTTGGGCGTATCCATACGTCCAGGTCGTTTGGGGGTTCACGCACCTGGACGCATGGATACGTCCTGGCAACCTCCGGCCACTGCAAAAAAAGTTGCGGAGATCGGGGGAAGATGGCTGCTGTTCCTGACAGCAAACAGTCGTCCCTCATTGCCCAGGCACGTAGCGATGCCCCCCGCATCGGCGATCGCTGCCATTGGCTGTTCAAATCAGAACAGCCGATGGCGGCATTTTCAAATATGGCCGCCTCCCGGTGGCCACTGGCATAGCGTTTCGATGGGATTGGGGGCTTTTTCACCCCTATTCCATAAAAAAATTTGGGCGGGGTAGGGGTCCCACCCCCCCCTTGGGGCTGCGTTTGGCCGGCCCAGGGGCCGAGGGGCCAATCGCAGCCATTTTTTGCCTGGTTTGTACAGCACGACCCGCCCTGCGCCCCCCCAATTCCGTTCGGGAAATTTAGCGGAAAACGGTGCCCGGCGTTCGTACCTGCCCCTTTGGTGGTTTAGTGGCTCAAAAACCCACAAATTTTCCTCTTAAAGGGGGACCCCAGGGGAAATTGTTGTGCCCCCCCTTGGGGGCCCTTTCTCTGGCGCCTCATCTTTGGGTGGTGAAGGGGTAAATTGAGTGCTTGCTGTTGAAGAACGGCAGCTTTCGTTCCTCCCCCCTGACTGTTTGATTAGGTTTTTTTTCACTAATCACATTTTTTGGGGGTGCGGGCCCTTTTTTTTTTAAAATACTTTTTTTTTTTTTTTTTTTTTTAAAATTTTTTTTTTTTTTCATTTTTTTTTCTTCCCGGACACCTGGGGTTAAATACCGTTTTTTTTTTGGGGCTTTTTTTTCCCTTTTTACCCAAAATGCCCCTCTAAACGCTGATTAGTGACCCCTCGCTAATAGCTTTTGTTTTTTTAAAAAAATTTTTTTTTTGCGTGGGGTTTTTTTTTTTTTTCTTTGCCCCCGCAGCTGTGGCGCCTGTGAACTGCTGATGCTGCCAAAGTGATTTCCCATCACTGATCACATCCCAAGCTGGGTTTTTTAGTACTTTTTTAAATTTTTTTAGCTGTTCTGCTGCCTGGCACTAAATCATTTTTTCCCCCCAACACGTCACTAAATTTACGCTAAATTTTTTTGGCAAAAAAGTTTTTTTTTTCCTTAATTTTTTTTTTGTTTCAAATAAAGTAACGGAACCTTAATTTTTTTTTTTATTGCTCCTTAAATTTAAATTTTTGGGGGGTTTTTGGGGGTTTTTTTTTTTTTTAACAGCCCCTTTTTTTCTTTAAAATTTTTTTTTTTTTAAAATAATTTTTTTATTTAAAAACAATTTAAACCCCCCAAAAACACGGTTGAAGCCCCAACTTACACCCCCCCCCCCTACACAAAACACTTTTAAAAGCACCACATTTTTAAAAGCCCTTTCTAAATAAAATAAAATAAAAATTTGCCCCCATTTTTCCCAGGGGCGAAAATCACGGGGGGCTTTACGTATCCGGGGGGATAGCAAACCCGTCTGTGATTCGGACGGGGGTTTTAAACGGGGTTCGTCTTGCCCGGGAATAAATTCCGAGTCCTCCTCCGCGGGATAGGGTTCCCCCCGTAGATGCCCCCATATGTCAGAAGAGGTGTCCCCCCCCAAAGTAGGACCCCCAATGGACTCCCCCCCCAGATAATTCCCCAGCCAAAAACCCCCGGACTTTGTGGCCACCCCTGGAGTCCGTATCGACAAATACGGGCCTCATTTGAATTAAAATTTTTTTTAAAGTTTTTTTTCTTTTAGGATCTGTTTAATGTCATTGGGCACAGCCCCCAACCTCTATGCCCAGCAGTTTTTCCCCCGAACCCCGCCCTTTTTTTCCCTCACAGGGACCCCCGTAGATGCTCAGAGATGATGCCCCTTTTGGGGCCTTATTTTTAAACATGGGCCATTTTGGAAGGCCCGAGGTCCGAAATTTTGGGAGTGCTGACATTTTTATAGCACCCCTTTTTTTTAAAACCGGCAGCAATGACCCCAAAAAGCGTTTTGAAAAAAAAAATTTAAAAGTTCTTGCATTTTTTGCGGAAAATTTCCCTGTGCCCCCCCCTTTTTTTGCCCCCCCTAGGGACCGCTTATAAAAAGTTGGGGCCCTTTTTATCACCCATTTTCAGGGCCAAATTTTCAGCGGTCTTTTCCCCTAAAAATTTTTTTTTGGGTTGTAAAACGGCCCCTCCACTTTTTAAGGGGCGGGTTCAAATTTCCCCAATTTCCCTGCCCAGCAAAGAGCACGTTTAAGGGGTTAAATTTTTAAAAAGTTTGGGGTGAGAGTACCCCCGGGTTTACATTTTCATTTTAAAGATTTTTAAAAAGGGGAAAGGGGACACCCAAATTTTGTGCCCCCGGGAAATCCCCCCTTCCCAAAAGATTATCCCAAAATAGTGGGGGATTTGGTACCCCCAACTGCGGATAATTTTTAAACCCACCTTACGTGGATAACTTTTTCACCCTTTCCATTTTTTAAGCCCCCTGGGCCTGCGACTTTTTAAAGCGCCTGCGGCACAGTGAAAAAAACCCAAGGGGGGACCCCCCCCCCTTTTGTGGCCCCAATTGTCCCAAGGGGGGGAAAAAGGGGGAGTCCCAAACCCCCCCCCCAGGGGTTGACCTGTTTGTTGGAAAAATTTACAAGGTTAAGAGGGACGCCCCTTTTTATTTTCCACCTTTTCCAGGCCCCCGGGCACAAACCCCTTTTGCCCCTGAAACGGGGTACCAGGGGTACTTCCCCACAAACCCGACTGTTTTCGGGATTACAATCGGTCCATGGGGGGGGTTTTAGACCTGTGGACCAGGTGCTGAACCCGTACATTTGCCGACGGAAGACCATAGTGTGGAAAAAACAAAAAAAGCGGGCCCCGTGCACTTTGTGCAAAGGGCCCATTTAAAAACGTTTTTTGTTTTTTTCCCGTTGTACGGGCCAAGCGGGGACTTTATTATTTTCCCAAGGAAGGTAAAAAAAGGGCCGTCTTTTTGGGAACCAGGGTGGGGGGCCCCCAGCATTTGGGTTCGACGTCCCCCTATTTTTCCCGGGTCAGTTTTCCCCCAAAGAAACCCCCTTTCCCCCCAAAACCGGAAAAAAAGGGTTTGGGAAACCCCAAAAAAAAAAGCAATTTTTCCCTAAAAAAAGGGGGAACCCAAAAAAGATAAAACCCTTATCATGCAAAACCTTTCCCCGGGGATAAGCCCCCCCTTTTCATGAAAATTTTTCAAACTTACCAAACATCTATGGATTTCTATTTGGGGAAGCATTTTTTTATATATTTTTTTTTTTTTTGGGCCCCTTTCCCCAAAGCCCCCAAACCTTCCATGGTTTTTTGTGCGTTAATGGCAAACCAAAAAATGTCGTTTGCTTTTTTGCCCTTTTTAAGAAAAAATGTTTTGAAAAATTTTTTGAAAAACCCGTCCCGTTCAAAAATTTTAATTTTCACCCCTTTTAAAAAGTTCCTTGAGGGGGGTACGTTCTAAAATTGGGTCACTTTGGGGGTTTTTTTAAATTTTTTTTTTTACATCCCCAAAATGTAATTGTCAAAAAATGCTTTTTTATTTTGCAAAAAGGCCTTAAGGCAAAATTGCTTTTGGTTTTTTCCATGGGGTGTTTCAGGGGGGAGCCAAATTTTAGGGGGCATGTGGGGGGGTCCCCGAAGGGGGACATGGCAGAAAAAATTGGGAAAAAAATTTTTAAATTTTTTTGCGGCGTGCCGTGTTATTGTTTAAAAAGGGATGGAATAAAAACAGGGGTAAAATTTTGTTTTTACCCTAAAAAACCTCTAAATTTTTTTTCAAAAAAAAAATTTTCCCCCCTAGGGTTCAAAAAGCCACTATACCCCAATTGAAATTTTTTGGGGGTTTTTGTTTTTTCCCAAAAAGGGGAAATTTTGGGGGATTTTTTTTTCCCTTTTGGCACTTGGGGGGGGCTACAAATGCAAAATGAGGGGGTTCCCGCCCGTCCAGCTTTTTTTGCACTCCCCAAAAAGGGCCAAAAAAACGGGTCCTTCCCTTTTTTGGTCAAAAAATTCTTTATATTTTTTTCCCAAAATTGGGGTTTTTAAACCAATGGGAAAAGGGGGGTTTTTTGGGGGGTTTTTTCCCCCCCTCTTTTTGTAAAAGAAAAATTTCAGGTTTGGTTTTTAAATTTTTTTCTTGGGGAAAAAAATTTTTACCCCCAACCGGATTGTGCTTGGAAAAATTTGGGGTTTAAAAAAGGGAAACTTCCCCGATTTTTAAATTCTTGGGGGGGGAGTTTAAAATTTTTTTTTAAAAAATTTTGGGTTAAAAATTTTTTTTCATGTTGGGGGGTTTTTCAAAAAGCTTTCCCTTTGGAGAGGATTTTCCACTAAAAAAATAGGGCCCCTTTCCCTTTTAAAGACCACCACGTGCCCCGTATTGTTTTTTTGACCCATATGGGTATTGCCTTTCTCGGAAAAAATAGGGCAACAGGTTTTTTGGGGTGCCCTTTTCCCCCCCCTTTTTTTTTAAAAAGAAAAATTTTTAGGTTAATTTTTTCAATTTTCTTTTTTAAAAAATTTTTTTTCATTTTCACAACCGATTCCAGAAATGTCTGTGAAAAACCTTGGGGTTAAAAGGGGCTAACCCCTAGATGAAATTTTTGGGGGGGGGTTTTTCCAAAATTTGGGGAAAAATTTTTTTATTTTTTTTCCCTTCTGGAACTTTGGGGGGTTTTACAAATGCAACATGGGGCCTCCAAACCTTTCCGCTTTTTTTGCACTCCCAAAGCCCAAAAAGCCTTTCCCTTTCCCTTTAAGACTCCCACGGGCCCCCTAATGTTTTTGACCCCCATATGGGGTATTGCCTTTCTCGGGAAAAAATTGGGGAAAAGGTTTTGGGGGGTTTTTTTCCCCCCTTTTTTTTTGTGGGAAAAAAGGGAAAAAATTTTAGGTTTAAAAGGTGCAAATTTTTTGGGGAAAAAAATTTTTTTTTTAAATTTTTACAAACCCGGGTTTTCCCGAAATGTTTTGTGAAAAACCCGTGGGGTCAAAAGCCCCTTTTAAAACCCCAGAAAAATTTATTGAGGGGTTTTTAGTTTCCAAAATGGGGTAAAATTTTTGGGTATTTTTTTCCCTTCTGGGGGAAATTGGGGGGGCTTAAAAAATGAACATGAGGGGCCCCCACCAGTCCAGCTTTTTTTGGGACCCCCAAAGCCAAAAAAGCGCTCCTTCCCTTTAAGCTCACCCTTTCCCCGTATATGGTTTTTTTTTTCCCAAAATGGGGGTTTTCCTTTCTCGGGAAAAATGGGGCAAACGGTTTTTTTTGGGGGCTTTTTCCCCCTCCCTTTTTTTTTTAAAAAGAAAAAATTTTTGGTTTAAATTTTGGGAATTTTCCTGGGGAAAAAATTTTTTTTTTTCCTTTTCACAACCCCATTCCCCGAAAAGGGTTTTGGGAAAAACTGTGGGTTAAAAGGGACCCATAAACCCCCGGGTAAATTTATTTGGGGGGGTGTAATTTCCAAAATTGGGGAAAATTTTGGTTTTTTTTTTTTCCGTTCTGGAACTTTGGGGGGGGGTTTCAAAAAGCAAATGAGGGGGCCTTTTCCCCCCAGTCCAGCTTATTTTGCACTCCAAACCAAATACCTCCTTCCCTTCTAAGAATCACCAAGTGCCCCGTATATGTTTTTTTTCCAATATGGGGTAAATTTCCTTACTTTGGGAAAAAATTGGGCAACATTTTTTGGGGGGCTTTTTTTCCCCCTCCTTTTTTTTTTAAAAAAGAAAAAAATTTTTGGTTAAATTTGCAATTTTCCCCAAAAAAATTTAAAAATTTTTATTTTCACAACGGATTCCAAAAAGTCTGGGGAAAAACCTGTGGGGTCAAAAAGGACGTTACCCCGGGGGAATTCATTGAGGGGTGAGTTTCCAAAAAAAGGGGCAAATTTGGGTTTTTTTTTTTCCCTTTGGAACTTGGGGGGTTACAAAAGCAAAAATGAGGGGGGCCCCCAGTCCAGCTTATTTTTTCAAATCCCCAAAGAAATAGCGCTCCTTTCCCCTTTTAAACTCACCCCGTGCCCCCATATGTTTTTTGACCACATATGGGGTATTGCCTTACTCGGGAAAAAATTGGGCAACAGGTTTTTGGGGGGTTTTCCCCCCCCTTTTTTTTTGAAAATGAAAAAAAACGGTTAAAATTTGCAATTTTTTGGAAAAAATTAAAATTTTTTATTTTCACAAACCGGGGTTCCAAAATGTTCTTGAAAAAACCTTTGGGAAACAAAAAAAATCAATACAAACCCCCTTGGGTGAAATTCCCTTTAGGGTTTTTGTTTCTTTTAATTGGGGTCCTTAAGGGGGGTTTTTTTTGTTTTTAAAACACCCTTTTGGGGTCAGCAAAACCCTTTTGGTACCTTTACAAAAGGCCAAATGAAATGATAAACGCCAAAAAACCCCGTTGGTTTCTCCTTCATTTTGAGGCCTTTGGTTTTAGTCAAAAAACAAAGGGGGCCCCATATAATTTTATTTCGAAAAACAGCAATTAGGGAAAAATTATTTGAGTTGTGTTTTTTTTAAAAAAACAAATATTTAAAAATTTCCCTGAAATAATAAAATTGAATTTTAAAAATTTTTCCCCAAAAAAAAAGAAATTTTTGTAATTTTTCCACCCACTTTTCCCTTTATTTTCCCGTGAAACCCCAAAGGGTTAACAGACTTTTGGGGAAATGCTGTTTTTAAATACTTTGGGAAGGGTTTTTTTTTCTTACATGGGGTTGTTTTTTGGGGGTGTTTTTTTAACAAAGGCCCGGGCAATTTTTCATGTCAACTGAAGTGGGGCCCCAAAAAACTGGTTTTTTAGTTTTTTTTGAAAAATTTTTTGGGAAATTTTTTATTAAAATTTTAAGCCTCCAACGTCCTATAAAATATTGAAAATTTTTAAAAAAAAATTTTGGGAAATTTCATAAAACAAATGGTTGATTTCATTTATAAACTATTTTTTGTTTGGTATTTCTGTTTTGTTAGAAGGGAAAAAAATTTTTTGAATTTTAAAAAATTGCTAATTTTTTTTTCCCAAAAATTTTACGAATTTTGAATTTTTTTCCCAAAAAAACCAATTTTTGGGAATGGACCAAAAATTTTTTACTTTAAAATTTAAGGGACAATATGCACCGGGAAACAAAAACTGAATTTTCCCTGGTTTGGTAAAAGCATTAAAAAAATTATTCTCTCATAAAGGGGAACTTTTAGAAATTTTAAAAAAAAGGCTGTGTCAGGGAAAGGGAAAACGGCTGGGGCCCCTTTAAGGGGGTTTAAAAAAAGGGGGCGGTTTTTTTGTACCAAGGGGAGAGCGAGGAGCTCTTTTGGGTTTTTAATGCAACTTTGTTTTTAAAACCCGTACGTGCCCCAAAAAAAAATGTTAAGACTAAGAGTTGTGCCGATCTCTATATAAAATCAACAATAATATGGGGGTAACGAAAATAAACAAATAAATATGAATTCAATGAACAATTAAAAATGAATTCAATATGTTCATTTTTATTTCTTTATTTTCGTTAGCCAATGATCAATAATATGGGCTGGAATATCCAAGCCCCGCTAGTTCAACCAATCAGCTCTTTTCTGCATTTTTACTGTTTTGAACTTGGTCCCGCCTTTTCATGTGATGGTCAATACTTCTCCATAGGTTTACTGGGTCACTGTCGCTCCTATTCTGATTGGTTAGGTTTCTGGCCGTACCAATGAGAAGAAGAGTTGCAGAATTTGAATTACTCTGTCTCTCACCTCTATCTATGGGCATGTTCACTCGGCTTCTAGTCGGCGTACGTGGCGTGCACTATACGGTGGGTGTTGAACAAGCAAGTTACTTCTCTCTCCCGGCACGTACTGTCAATTGTTCATTAAACTAGTTTGTTTGAAATTTAGTGAAAAGAACATTAGAAACAGAGATGACCAATATATGAAAAGTATGAGATCTTCAGCAAGACAAACATCCAACTATAACATGAAAAAACATCTTTAAACTTAGATAAGGAATTGATTCTGATGATGGATTTCATATATTTGATATATTTTTGTCCATTTTATGACATTTGACAAACTTCCGAGAAGAGAGATGGGACCTCCCTAAAATTTGCTTTATGTTGTGCAGCTACAAGCATGATTTTACTTGGGATCCTATTTATCTAGATATAAGATGTTATAATCCTCAGAAGGAAAGTGCTGGATCCTGGTAAGTTCACATTAACAGGTTTATTTACTCCAGCGCAAAAACAGCGTGCTTTGTGTCTTGTTACCGGAGATACTTCATCGGTTGAAAACGCGTTGTTTTTACACTGAAATAAAGAAACCTGTTAATGAGCACTCACCGGGATCCAGCAATTTCCTTCTGAGGATTATAGGACCTTATATCTAGATAAATAAGAACCCAAGGAAAATCATCCCTGTAGCTTCACACTGTACACAACCAACAATACAATCACACGCAGACCTCCTCAACCGGTTAATCCGGCATTTGAAGACACAGAGAGTTGTGCCTCCTGCAGCAGAAGGTGAGAATAGATTTCTATGTGATTACAGCTCTATTGGTGGCTCCATTGCTTGGCTTAAACTGAGTGCTTGAAGAGAACTGTGCTGAGTGCTGAGTAAACAAACCGGGAGGATTGGTGAGTGGCTACATATAGTTTGTAGCAAAGTTGTTTTATTTATTTTTTATTGCAGGTTGTGTTTAAAGTACTGACACATTTAAAAAAACAAAAACAAAGCATTGGTGTACTCCCAGGACCTTTACATCACATGTACTGGGGGGTGGGAGGTTAGTTTGGTGTCAAAGGTTAAATACCAGCATCAGTGGCTCTTTAGAGCAGGATCTATTGGTTGCTCCATTGCATGAGTGAAAACAGAGGTTGCTTGATAGAACAGAGTCTTGAGGGAACAGAATTGCTTGGGAGGTACAGAGTGCTTGCGCGAGAACAGTGTGATTGGGAGAAAAAACAGAGTGCTTGGGAGAACAGAGTGCTGAGTTAACAAAACTGGAGTTAAAAAACAGGAGAGAATAAACTGGTAAGTAAAACAAACCTCTTTTATTTAATACTTCAATCCTACTAAATTTTTTTTTTCTCTTCATTGCTGTTGCACGGGATCAATGTGCAGCTTCAACTGGAATTTCCTGCAAGTGCACAATCTGCCTTAGTATGCACTACTGGAGCATGAGATCCAGGGGTGAAATACCGCTGTAGCAGATGTGAGCAGGTTGCTACTCTGGGTTAGCTCGCATTTTAGACCTAGAGGAGCAAAATGCGACACTGAGGGCGATTGACAATGAAGAGAAGAGTTTGTGTCTCAATGAGCAAACAGTTAGTGGGCTAAATGCTGAGGGTGGAGTATTGGATCAGCAGGAGGACCCGTGTAGTTGGGTTAATGTAGTTAGGGGGAGTTCTAGAGGAACCAGAAAAAAGGTAAGGCCGTTTCTCCTCATGAAGATTCCTAGCAAATTGCCAAAACGTTGGGTGATAATTGCTGGGAAAGTTCAGAAATGGCAAAGCCCTAGTGGGACACTGCTCTTCCTAGCAGCCGGGAAGAGAAGCCCAACTGTAGTAATGGGGGGGGGGCGGGGATGGGAATGCAGGATAAGAAAAGGACAGTTAGTAGTTGTAGGGGAATTCTATAATCAGGAAAGACGGATAGAATAATTTATCCCAAGGACCCACCTCAACCGGAACGGTGTGCTGTCTCCCTGGTGCCAGGGTTCGGCATGTGGTGGAACGGGTGGATACATTACCTGGGAGGGGCAGGCGTGGGACCCAGCTGTTGTGGTCCAAATGTTGAACAATGACAGATTACACAGTAGGTGGAGGATCCTAAAGATATTTTTAAAGGAACTTGGCTCAAAGCTGAAGGGAAGGACCTCCACAGGTTGTGTTCTACGGAAATCTGCCCCGGCGGGTGCCATCGCGATAATCAGGAAAGACAGTTGGGAGCTCAGGGAGGGAAGCATGGCTGAAGTCGTGTGGTAGGGACAGACGGGGTTTGGGGTTTACTAAGGGCAACTGGGCTGATTTTTCTTGGGGTAAAATCTGTTTTCTACAGATAAATTGCACCTGAATGGAAGGGGGTCTGCTGTGCTGGGGGAAAGAATACTAGAAGGGGTGCGGGATTATTTAAACTAGGGATGAGGAGGGAGGACAATATAGAAAAAGTTGGGTAGTTAGGATAGAGACGTGGGCAAGACTATATTCGGCGGTGGGGAAGTGAAGATGGGTGAGGTGGAGTAGACCAGTGGATAAGGAGATCCATGTGTTGAAACCAGCATTGAAGATTTAGGTTGGCCACAACATTCATGTAACTCATGCCATCTATAACTGTGTAATAAATAATCACATTGCTGTCCACTAAAGGTATAATGTATAATCCCATGCCATCATCTGAAAGGGTAATGTATGATCCCATGCCATCTACTGAGCAGGTAATGTATAATCCCATGCCATCCAAAGAACATGTTAGATACAATCCCAAACCGTTGATGGAAAATGTAAAACTGGAAGGGAACTTAAAATGTCTATTCAAAAATGCTAGAAACGTCTTGCAAACTAAAATGGGGGAACTTGACGGCCGCTAGTTGTAGAGTGAAGAGAGCTGCTTAATGTGAGTAGGTATTGCTGAAACATGGCTGGACTCCTCGCATGACTGGGCGGTAACCTTCAAGGTCTTTAATCTATTTGAAAGACAGATGGCGAACAGGGGGGGAGGAGGAGTGTGTCTGTTATGCATAGTAGTGATATGAAGGCAAAGGTGATAAGAGATAATAACAGGGCGGAGTTAGCTAATGATATGGAAACTTGTGGGTGGAAATACAAGGGGGGGTTAATGCAGAAAATATTATTTTTGGTTTATATTATATAGACCTCGAACATCACTGAGGAGATAGAAGAACAGATGCATAATCTCAAATGTTGCGGGCAGCACAGGCAGGTACAGTGATTATAATGGCGTGCCTTCAATTTCCAGGCCATTGACTGGGGGTCAAGGTGTTATGCATCGACTGAAAAGGGAAGGAAGATTCCTTCAATCTGTTAGAGGGATAATTTTATGGGGCAGTTTGTGGAGGAACCCACTGAGAAGTTGATGCTCTGTTGGATCTGGTCATTCTAACAATGCAGAACTTGTCGGAGAGCACGGTCAAGGTTTCTGAAAAATCTTGGTAACAGTGACACACATTTAATTCATTTTAGCGTAAACTGGAAAAAAGAAACACATGAGCGGGAAGGCAAAAAACCTTAATTTTTAAAAGTGCCAAATTTTCCTGATTGTGAGATGCAATAACAGGGACCTAGGACTGGGAGCAAACTATTAGGAAATAATGATACTAGAAGCCAAATGGGGGAGCTTTTGAAATTACTTTGGGAAATTTACTTGCAAAATATATTCCTATGGGTAACAAGTATAGGCGACTAAAACTAACAACCAAAAAAACATGGGCTTTCTACCTTCTGTTAAGAGGGCAATAAACATAAAAAAAAAGTCAGAAGGGTCGGCATCAGCATATGAAAATACAGAGAGCTGTAATAAAGTCTGTAAAAAGTGATAAAAGCCAGCTAAAATTCAAAATGAAAGGCCAGCGAGGCCATGGACAGCAATAAGACTAAACCCAAGAAATTCTTAAGCATATAAAAATGCCAAAAAGCCAAAGTCAGATGCAAGTAGGACCATAAAAAACCTGTGATGGGGAGCTGGTCACTGGTGACAAAGAGACGCGACGGCGAGATTACTAAATAGGTTCTTCATCTACTGTATATTACTTTCATATGAGAAATAGTAGTTGTTGGGGGGTGGGCCAGTGCAGATGTTAAGTGGTGCCAGTATGTTAATACATCATCTGCTATAATTAAATGGCTAAGTGTAGAAAAGTCAAAGCCAAAGTTAATATATACTGAATGTGAACAGGGTCAAGGCCCTGATGCCTTTCACCCAAGAGTTCTTAAAAGAGCTCAGCTCGATTATCGATGTGCCCCTGTCAATGATATTTAGAGATTCCATGGTGGACTGGTTATAGTACCAGGAGGGATCTGGTCGCAAAGGAAATGTAGTTCCATCTTCAAAAAAGGTTCCAAGTCTTGCCCAAGTATTTATGACCAGTAAGTTTAACATTACTGTGGGAAAAAATAGTTTGAGGGGTCATAAGGGACTATATAAAGGTGTATGTTGACAAACACAATATTATAAGTGATTGCCAAGCAGGGATTTACTAAGGACAGAAGCTATCAGGACCATCTGATCTGTTTTCATGAGAGGTGAGTAGAAGTCTGGATAGCAGGGCAGCTGTGGATATTGTGTTTTTAGACTTTGCAAAGCATTTGACACTGTCCCGCATATGTGGTTTGTTAGGTAAATTAGATCCATTGGGTTAGAGATATCAGTGTGTAATTGGATTAAAAACTGCTGCTGGATCGTACCCAGAGAGTGGTGGTCAAATGACTCCTCTCTGTAGTGTCCGTGGTTTGGAGTGGTGGTAAATGATCATATCTGAGTGGTCCCCGGTCTGTGCACGTGGTGGCCGCAGGGTCAGATGAGGTCTCTTTGAATTCAATGTATTTATTAACGTTTAGAGGAAGGGATCAATAGCACGGTTTCGATTTTTGCAGATGACACAAAGCTATGCAGGGTAGTGCAATCTATGACGATGTCATAAATTGCAAAGCAGACCTGGACACACGAGTGCTTGGGGCATCACTTGGCTAATGCAGGTTCCTTCGTGGATAAATGTAAAGGTTCTGCATCTGGGTAGAAATAATCTACAGCATCATATGTCCTGGGGGGTATTAATCTGCAGGCATCATATGTCCTGGGGGTAATAATCTGCAGCCTCATGTCCTAGGGGGAGAAAAATTCGCTTGTTGAGAAAGATCTGGGCGTTCTTGTAGATCATTAGCTACAGAAACAGCATGCAATGTCAATCAGCTGCCGCTAAGGGCAAGTTAAGATATTTGGGTGTATTAATTAGAGGCATGGACTTGCGGGACAAGGATTTACTTCTATCGCTGTACAAGCATTGGTGCGTCTCACTTAGAATATAGTGTTCAGTTCTTGGCACCAGTTTATAGAAGAGATGTAATGGAGCTAGAGAGAGTACAAAGACGAGCAACCAAACTTATAAGGGGAATCTTAGTTATGAGGAGAGGTTAGTAGAATTGAACTAATTAAGTTTTGAGAAAAGACGGCTTCGGCGGGACATGATTACAAAAAGTATGGGGAAAAATTATTTCAAGTGAAGCCCCCTCAAAAGACAAGGGGTCATTCCCTTCGACTAGAGGGAAAAAAGGATTCAATCTCCAGAGAAGAACGAGCGATCTTCACTGTAGAACTGTGAATCTGTGGAATATGCCGCCTGGAGGGCTGCTCCACAGGCAGGAAACAGGTGTGGGCTCTGGAAAGGATTAGATTACCCTACCTGGAACTAAAGAATATTAATGCGTAAGTATATATGTAAAATTCTGGATCTGGGCTAGGTGGGACAGGTTCTCGGGGTCAGAGATGGGGTTCTCCAGTGCGAGCAATTTTGGTTCTTGCCTTGTGGGTTACAGGGCATTACCATGGTTGAGGCAGGCTTTATGTCCGTGTCTCTTTCCCATCACCCCACATTTTCCTATCCCTTGGTTAAATCTTGATGTACATGGGTCTTCTTTCAAACCAACGTTACTAAAACTATGTTAACTATGAAACTATGTAACTTTTAATCCAGTTTAAGCATTTAGATCTGGCAGAGCTGGCCCTAATTTATGTAGTTTATCAGTATCTTCACCTGGTGTGTGGAGAAACTGAAGCGTGGTGCCCTCTGTATGAATGAGCAATTTCATCAGTAAACCCAATGTATAGTGAACTTTCCATCTACAGAGACCATTGTAATTGGAGCAGTTTTCTCTCACAGACGGTTTCTCGTGATGCAATTACATAGCAATATTTGCCTTCATATGGATTTAGTATTTTCTACATTTTGTTCGCAACAAACATAAACATAAATGTGGACAACTACAGTTCTGGGTATTTTATTGAAAGATTATGGCTTTGATACCGAGAAACCTGATGGAACTTGTATTCCAGCTTAAATATTCAGATCTGGCAGAGGTACCATGGCCCCAATATGTTGAGTCTATCAGTACCTTCATCGTTGTGTGGAGAACATTTTTGATTCTCTCTGTACCAATGAGCATTGTCATCAAACCCCATATATAAGAAACCTTGTATCTACAGAGACCAGTGATTGGAGAAATTTCTCTCCCACTGGGCGGGTTGCTTGTTATGTATCTATACATTGATATTTGCCTTCATTGGGGTCTAGTAATTGCTACATATCCTTTGTTCCAAACATGTGCAATATCCCTTAAGTGTAATGGTCAAGGTAACCCACTGCTCATCGGATTTCGGGCTATCGTATCACAACGCACCCTCCCCCCCCCCATCTCTGCTCACTTCAATTTTGTTTCCTATAAAATGTATTTATCTTGGGCTACCGAGCCCTGTGATACGATTGCCCACATCCCATACAGCCAGTTGGGTTTGTCCTATGTGAGATTATGGTTATTAAATATCTAACTTTTTTTTGATAAATATTCTGGTATTGTATCTAACCTCCATATCCTCCGTTGAATTTGTAGTAGAGAGGATAGGGTTAGTTAGGTGTAAGTTTTGCAGGGTCGTCCTTATGGGACGGGTTCTTTGCTAAGGGTCAATAGTAGGGTTCCCCTTTGGTTTTGTATTAGGTCCTTTCATAATTTAGTGTATTAAGAATCAATATTTTTTATAATTTTTGAGTATTAAAGGGGTTGTCTCCCCCCACAGAGTTTCATAGATGAATGAATGAATGAAATAATGCAACTTTACTCTGTCACTTCCTAGTCCAACTGTGTGTAATTAGCATATGAGCTCTGTGCACTCACTCCTTGTATTCAACTCTGTGTTTCAGTTGCTAATTAGTTCAGATTAGCTCAGAAGCTCTCTGAAACTACTAGCAGGAGTTTTTATCTGATCTCTCAAAACAAAAGCTGTATTTAGTGCTTTTACTTTAAGATAAATCACAAGCTTTTTAATGCCAACAGGAACAGTGCTGCCACAAACCTGTGTGATGACAATACCCTTTTTTTCCACCACTTGCTATCACATCAGAACAAAACAGCAGGGTTGAGACGTGAGCAAACAGGTCGGCAAGACCGGGATCTGACCATAGGGCAATCGGTCATTTGCCCGGCGGGTCGCTGGGGTCTGGGCCACAGCGCCAGCACGGAGCACCCGCCGAGGGTGCCGGGTGCCGTCTGGTGCACGTACAGGGGCCGCAATGGTCGCATATGCGACCGGACCCACTCGTGCCGGGGCCGACTCGGCCCCCCTCGCCACATGGCTGCACGGTGTGTCACCGGCCCAGCCATGCAGGCCATCAAGGGCCGCCGCTGCACCGCGCTGGTACAGCAAGCGGCAGAGGCTGAACACTGGGATCTTTCTGATCCGTCTGGTCAGATCCCAGGAGCGGCCGCGCAGGCAAGGAGCTGAGATGTAATGACACTCTGCTGCCAGCGGTCCGACCCTCACCCGGAGAGGAGAGAAGTGGAAGGAGCAGAAGCCAGTGACTTCTGGTAAGTTATTATTTTTATTTATTTTTTAATCTACTAGCCCTGCCTACCTAATTTACTGGCCCTACGCTGCCTTTGCTTATATACTGCCTCTGACTACTATGTACTGCCTCTGCCTAACCTATATACTGCCCGGCCTACCTATATACTCCTCCTACTACACTATATTACTGCCCTGCCTTCCTATGTACTGCCCTGCCTGCCTACCTATATACTTGCCCTGGCATCTACCTACCTATATACTGCCCTGCCTTCCTAATACTACTGCTCCTGCCTACCTACCTATTATACTGCCCTGCTGCCTTTATACTGCCTGCCTACCATATATGCCCCTGTCTGGTACTATATACTGCCCTGTCCTATCTAACCATATACTGCCCTGCCTTCTACCCATATACTGCACTGTCCTACCGCTCCCGATATACTGCCCTGCCTACCTACCTATATAATGCCCCTGCCTGTCTATATACTGCCCTGCCTACCTATATGTGGCCCTGTCTGCCCATATATACTGTCCCTCCTGCCTGGCTATTTACTGGCCTTGCCCTTTCTACATACTGGCCCTGCCCTGCTTATATACTGGCCCTGCCTGCTACCTACTGGCCATGCCTCGGCTACTTATGGCCCTGCTGGGCTTAATACTGCCATGCTGCTAATTACTGGCCCTACCTGGCTAATTACTGCCCCTGGCCCCTTTACCGGGCAAATTTTAACTGGCCATACCTGGCAATTTACTGGTGCAGCCCTAATAAGGGGCAAATTTACTGGGGGCACCCAAAAATTAACTGGTTTGTTACGGGGGGCATCCCAGTACCTGGCTATTTTACTGGGGGCGGGCCTCAGCTCCCGGGCAAGTTACTGGGGGGAAAGGCCCCCACCCTACCTGGCTTTTTTAGGGGGGCACCCCCCAGTTTCCCCTGGTAGTTACGGGGGGCAGCCCCAGCTACCTCCCTAGTTACGGGGGGCACCCCCAGCTCCTGGCTATTTAAACGGGGGGCAGCCCCAGCTCCCTGGCTAGTTACTGGGGGCAGCCCCAGCAAAATTCCCTAGTTTACTGGGGACACCCCCCACTAACCGGGTAGTTCTGGGGGAAGCCTCGGGCTACCTGGTTACCTTTTTGGGGGTACCCCCCAGCAAACCTGGCTGGGTTTCGGGGGGCCCAGCCCTAGCTCCCTTTCAAATTTTACTGGGGGCACCCCCCAAGCTACCTGGTATTTTACGGGGGGGGCAGCCCCGCTACCTGGCTGAAAAATTGGGGGCAGCCCCAGCTCCCGGGTGATTACGGGGGGGAAAGCCCCAGCTACCTGGCTGGTTATGGAGGCAGCCCAGCCCCTGGCAAAGTTAAATGGGGGAAACCCCATTTTCCCGGGCAAAGTTACGGGGGGAGCCCATGCTACCGGGCTAGTTACAGGGGTAAGGGCCCCTGTCTCCCTACCAAATTAATGGGGGAAAGGGGCCCTTTTTTAAACCCTAACAAGGGGGGTTTCTATAGGGGGTTGGCGACACCCGGCCCGATGGTTGATACCCACCATAAATCGACAAGATAGTCGATGGTGGGATGATAGTTTAATGAATCAATGACCATTAAAAGTCAATGGGAGAGCAACAACACCTTCTTTCTTAAAACCCAAAACCGGGGCTGGAAAGCTGGAATTAAACCCATAAAACAACAGTCAAAGGGAAATATTTCTACATCTTAGGCAACCACTTAGGTTTAAAAAAAGCCACAAAAAAAAAAGTAAACCCCACCATTTACTTTTCCCTGTCTTGTACCACAGAAATGACCCAAAAACCCTGCATCCCCCAAAAATTAAAAAAGGGGCCAAAAGGGCATATGATTAAACCCATCATTTTACTTGAACTGGACATTGAATACCCCTGCCCCCTGGAACTCCGCATGAGCCCCCAAACCCTGCATGACCCTCACATTTTAAAAAGGCCAAAAAAGGAGTTTTTTCAACCCCCCTTTTTAAGTTTACTGGACATAGACTTTCCCTGCCCCTGGGCCACAGCAGACCCCCCAAACCTGAGGGCCCCCAAAAGTTTAAAAAAGTCCCGGAAAAGGGACCCTTTCAACCACCATTTTTTTCCCCACTGGCCCATTTATTTTCCCTGTCCTGGGTAGCGCTTCCCCCTCCTATGGGGGGCGGACCAATTGAGTTTCACTTGGAAATATGGGGGTTTAAAACGCTCCGTTAAAACCGGGTCCCTTTTTTTCCCTTGGCATTTTTTTTTCTCATTTTACTAAACCGTGCTGGGGGAAAATTTGTCCTGTACTTTTTTTTCTGTTCCCGTGCCCCCATACTCCATGTCCTCTGAATAACCTACATCGGGTCAAGTTTTCCTTACCCCCCTTTTCCCAATTTCAGGGGAAATTTTTTACCGGGCCTATTTTTTACATGAAATTTTTTATAGTATTTTAAAATTCTAAAAAACATTTTTTAAAATAAGGGAAATTTCCCACTGTTTTTTGTTTTTCTTTTTTAATTGTTTTTAAATGGGTGTGGGCAATACGGGGAAATTGATAGCTAGGGTTAAAGGATTTTTTGAAAAAAACAAGAAAATTTTGCAATTTTTGGGGGTCCATTAACATGTCCACCAAATTTCCTGTTTCTGACATAAACCATCACCCTGACCCAAATTTTGGGAAAAATTTTTGAAGAACAAATGTCGGTTAGAAAAAACCCATTTTTTTATAATAGGACCTGTAGTATGCTGCTTCACAGCAAAATCCCCCCCAAAAATTAAAAACATGCCCCTTGGGACCCATTTTGGGAAAATTTTTGAAAAACCAAATGCGGGTTAGAAACATTTTTTTATAAAAAGGACCTGTATTATAGCTGCATGTCCCCAAAAAAAAACCCCAAAAAATTAAAAAGATGACCCTTGAGCCACTTTGGACAATTTTAAAGGGCCCAAATGTCTGTTAGAAAAAACATTTTTTTTTTTAATGGGGAAACCTGTAGTTTTTCTGCTTTCAAAACAGCATGACCCAAAAAATTATAAAAAAAAAGACTTCTCAGCCATGTTTTAAAAAATTTTGAGGAGAAATGCCACTTGAAACCAAAATTCTGTTCCCCAAAGGGCCCTGATTAATTGCTGTATCTCACAGCAAAAATGAACCCCCAAAAAAAGATAAATCTGACTTTTCAGCCACTATTAAAATTGTTTAGGGAGAAATGCCACTTAAAAGCCCCCATTTCTGTTCCAAAGGGCCAAGATTATTGCTGTTTTCTCACAGCAAAAATGACCCCAAAAAAAATTTTAAAAAATTTTGATTCTCACCAAAAATTAAAAATTTTTGAGAGAGAAATGCCACTTAAAAGCCCCCAATTTTTGTTCCAAAGGGGCCATAATTTTTAGCTGTATCCACAGCAACATGACCTCAAAAAACCAAAATTTACAATGCGAAAACTTCTAAAAAATAAAGGGGGTAAATGGAAAACGGTGTTGTCATGAAAAACCTTTCTGCCTTTTTTCAGGGGCCCTCACACAAAACCAGTCAAAATTAAAAATGGAAATGTTTGGGGAAATGAAATAAAAAAATTTCAGTAAGAAATGAACATTTTAAAAAAAAATTTTCAAGAGGACCAAATTTTTTTTGAAGAGGAATGTGAAAGTAGACCCGGCAAATAATCGGTGACCCCGGGAATTGGGGGCCCAAAACATCATCAGAGGGTCCAAGGGCCCGAAATTTATCTTGAAGGAAAATTTAAACGGTTTCCCCAAATTTTCTGTGGAAAGGCCGGATGCGTTTGGTTTTTAATGACTCCTTTCAGCTTTTTTGCTGAAGGTCCGCTCAAAATATGGGCCTGGCTGCGGGCAGGACAACACCTCTAAGGGGTGGTGAGCGAGCTCGGGCCCCTTCGTCCCCTGTTGGGTACCCGGGAAATCTATTTGGGTTTCCCGGGAACACATACAAAAAACATCGGGGTTTAGGGCGCAGATAGATTTTGCCCCCAGATCTTTAAACGGTCTCTGGTGTTGGCTGTGTGCCCGCATTGCATGCGTTTGGGAAAGGGGGTAAATAAAGATTGCCAGAGGGCACCCCTTAGGCTTCGCCAAACCCTTTCCTGCTGCTGTGCCCGGCCCCTAGGCTACTTGGCACTCTATGCCGTCACGTCGCTAAGTTGTTCCACCGTGACATTTGGGGGAAAGTGAAGCAAACGCAACGATGTCCCAGTTGGGTCAACAGCAAAGGTTTTCCCCTTTTCCCATTTTACTCTCTTTTTGGGTGGGGGGGAAGGAAAGTGCTGGTTTTTTTTTTTTGTACCGGGGGTCCAGAAGGGTGGGCCCCCCAGTAAATGTTGTTCATTTTGATGGCCTTAATGCGAGGGTCCCGTTGGAGGAAAAAGGAGCACCAAGCACTCCATGTGAAAAGATGGGGGCCTTTATTTTCCAAGCCCCCTTTGGTTTGAGGGGCCCCCTAGCACACTGATCTTCCTCAAACTTCCTCCTCCGCCTTTAAAAATTTGCGCCCAAACCCCTTTTCCAAAGGGGGGGAAGTCGATAACTCGGGGTCTAGGAATACCTCCTTTCCCCTTTCCCTTCCCCCGGCCCCCAGCTTCAAACAGCCCCGATTGCCCAGATGAGCAAACCCTGGGGAGCCCGATTTCGCCCCCTTGGGCCCAGCCCTGGGCCCCCAACACCCGCCTAATGAAGACCGATTTAAATTTGAAAAAACTGTCGGGGCCTTTTTGGGTTTGACGGAAGAAAAGGCCCGTGCCGCCTCTGTGTCCGGGCTCCCCTCCGTCCGCTAGCGGGGCCTTTTTTTTTCCCGAAATGTCCAACGGTCGTTTTTCCCGAACTAATATCACCCCCAATTTCTCATGGGTGAAAGGGCATTTTCCCATTTACCATTTTGGTGGCTTCTTCAAAAATGGCAAGATGGTTTCAGAGCTCTTTTCACCTTCCTCCCCCTCCGTTGGGGTCAAACACCCCGAGGCCACCGCTGCTTTCCGGCCATGTGTCCCCTTCGTTCTGCGTAAAGGGATTGCCTGCTGCCACAATCGTTTTGGGGCATGTGGAGGGGGAATTCCAGAGTGTTTTCCACGTCAACAATTTAAAACGGTTGATGGGGAAAGGGCCCAGCTGACACTGCAACCCCGCCCAGGTTTGGGGCGAAGCAGGGGGCCCAACGGCAAGGGTTTGAAACTTTTGACTTCGAGCTTCCTCAGCAGGCCCGTCCAGGCCCCGGGTAGCTCTTTAAAAAATTTCTGGAAAGAAAGGTTCATGACATGTGCCAGGGGAAGGGAAGTGCTCCAGCCCACCGATCTTAAGGGCGGCCAGCAGATTTCGCCCCTTATCGACACCCCCTTTCCCGGGACAAGGTTTTTGTAAACCCAGCCAGCGCTCGGGAAAACCCCCTTGCGGGAGAGCCTTCCAAAAGCTCCCGACCTGTGTGTGGCGGTCCCCAAGGGCGATTAATTTTCAACACGGGCCCGGTTTCTCTGGGCACGAGATGCCCCCCAAAAAGGACCTTGGCGGGAAAGAAACCCCCCCCCCATCCCTGCGGTTTTTTAAGAGTGTGCGCCCCAGCCTTAGAGCCACCGTCACCCCCCCGAAAAAATCCACCCCCGCTCCCCAGTGGGGCCGGGCAAAAGAGGGTATAGCCCGGGCCCTTTGGGCCGTGCTTACTGCCATTTTCGGTTTGGCGATGGACTTATTTCCGGGCCCCAGAATGCAGACAACCCCACTTGAAATTTTAGATGACAAAGTGGTGGCCAGGGGGAGGGGCGGCTTTTTGGCAAAGAAAGCCGGGTCGGCATCTGGTATTTGGGGGGAGGCAAGGGGCCCTGACTTGGGGGGAACCCATCTGTGTCCACCAGACGGAGAGGGAACATTTCCAAGGCCAAAAACCTGGCAATTTCCGCCCTTCAGGCTTTTGGTTTTGGGATGGTTTTGGGGTTTAAAATGTTTCTTTTTGCCCCAAACCGGAAGACCCTAAGGGGGCTGCTGACTGGCTGCTGTACCGTGCAGGTTTTCAAACTGGTGGGAGGAGAAGGGGGGGATGGGGCTCTTGGGGGTGTGGGGGGTACTCGGGCGACGGTGGAGGCTGAACGGAGGCTGATCCCTTTATCATGACTCTGAGAGCAATGGGCAGCTGAGGGAAACCTTTTGGGGGGTGGGGGGGAGGAGTAGGCGGAATTTAGAGGGGGTTGGGGACGTGGTTGGAGGCCCGGGGTCCGGGCCCGGCCTTTTTTGGGGGCCCAAATGTTTCCTCCATTTAACTCCCCAAATTTCCCGCATGGGACAACATGTTTGGTGGGAAAACCCCCCCTAAGGTTCTTGCCTCCTATTTTGGGCGTTTACCCCCCAAAAAGGGGGCATATCATCGCTGGGGGAACAAGGCTTGCTCAAAGAAAAGGGGCCCCGGCTTGAGAAGGTCCTGGACCTTTTTGATGGGATAAGCGAGGAGCGGGGTTTTCGCTGACCGTGGGAGGCGGGGGAATATATAGCGGGCTTCTGCGACCACCCTCTCCCTTTTTGAGGCGGGGAAACCCCTACTGAAAAAACCCATTGTCTTCCTCCCCCCGTCCCGTGATGAAGCGCTCGCAAAACAAAATTTTGCGAAAAAACCACGTTGGATCCGCAAAGGGCGTCTTCCCTCCACAACACAGGTGACTTTTGGGCGTCCCCGAATTCTGCATAGGGCTGCGGGCTACAAGCAAGAGGGCCTGCAAGGCGTTGCCGACCGGCCCGGGGTTTTGGAAATTGACCGGGTTCCCTTCCCCCTCCTTGATGGCATCAGTAAAATGGGGGTCAGGCAGAGAAAATCAAACCTCTTGGGCCTCTGGGTCTTTTAAAATGCCTTCTACCCCAACCGCCTTTTGTCATCAAAGAGGGCTTAAAAATGGAAATTTTCCACAGTGGTGGGTACACAAGTTGACCTTTGGGCTGTTAAAGTTGGACGGATGCTGATTTATGCTGTGACGACATTTTTGGGCCGTGACTGGGAGGACGAGGGGGGTAAGATGGGGATGCAGGTTTCATTAACCACTGAAGGAAGATTGGCGAAAGCTGTTTTGTTACTGGATTCAAAGGGCCCTGACCCCCGATGACAGGCCCCGGCGGTCCTGCCCAAAAGACGATCCCCTGGGATGCGTGTTGTCGCCAGCACGGGGGGAGCACCTTCTCTCGTCCTCTAACTCCATGTCTACCCCCCCTTTGCTGGGCTTACCACCTGAATTTCGCTCCAGGGTCAGAAAGAAAAAAAATTTAGAAGGTATGGAAGAGTTTTGGAAAGTCTCTTATTAAAAGAGGGCAAATCACAGCTATTCTCAAATCCCTCAAATCAAAACAAAATTGCAAAGTAGATCTATCAACAAAGCTTGACTGACCAAAAGTGAAAAAAACACCTGTTGAAATGTATAACGGATATTAAAAGGTTTTTTGGCACCTTTCAATCACCTGGGGTGACTACAAAATTGCTGTATTAAAATTTTAAAACTGCAAAGTTAGATTTATAAAACAAAGCTGGCCTGCGCCAAAGTGAAAAAACAACGTATCTGAAATGTATTCGGATAATAAAAGGTATTTTTTGGCATCTATTATTCACTCGTGGTGACTACAAAATTGCTGTATTCAAATTTAACTGCAAAGTAGACTATTAACAAAGCGGGCCCTGCGCCAAAGTGAAAAAAAACACGTATCTAAAATGTATTCGGATAATAAAAGGTATTTTTGGCACCTTTCAATTCACCTGTGGTGACTACAAAAATTGCTGTATTCACATTTAAGTGCAAGGTGCCTCAATGAACAAAGCTGTAGTGAGCAAAAGTGAAAAAACACGTATCTGTAATGTTTTCGGATAATAAAAGATATTTTTGGCACCTATAAACCCTGTGCTGACTACAAAATTGCCGGGAATTCTAATTTTAAAACTGCAAGGTGGCTATATCAATAAAGCGGGAAGGGGCAAAATTGAAAAAGAACACCTACGAAATGTATACTGATAATAAAAGTGGAGTTTTGCATCTAACAAGAGACCTGCAGTTACTAGAAAAGATGTGTATCCTAATATAAGTTCAGGCTGCCCAATATCCAGGAAATATTTCAATAGAAAACTGTTAATAATAAAGCTATTGCAGTGCAATGTCTACACTAAGTCATGGTGACCTTTATCCAGTATTCTTTATAGAGCTTGTCTGTGTTCGGCCGCGGGGGCCCCATTCGCTCCCCCCCGAGACTTTACAGCGGTAGAGGCTCCTTAAAATTCTCTACCTAACACAAAAATCTTCCAATCTCTAATCTAACTAAGTTGTAAGGATCACAGCTAACAGTAGAGATTTCTCTGTGTAGAAATAGAATAATTTCGCTGAGCTGGTTGGACAGAGGCAGAGCGCACGTCCTTCTGCTCTGAGACGCTGAGAGACACTGATCATGAACGGGAAAGGGGCTGTTCTATGTAAAACGAGGTCATGTGATTTTTCCACCAATCGAAACCATACAATCCCAGTCATGACGTCGCACACATATCTCACCCTGCTCTACTCTGTAATCTGATTTGCTGGCCCCAAAATTACAGGAAGCGCCGAAAAAGGCGCGATCTTAAAGATGATGCACAGATTTTAACCTAAATTATCGCATGATCTAAAAATTTTGATCAACATAAAAACTATGCCGATTTCAACTTTGTCGATAATAATCGCTCAACACTAGGGTCTACCTTTTTACATGCCACTTATCTGACATTTTTTATTTTCTAATTTTTCGTGTCTAACATACGCTGTTTGGGGAATTGATAGGAAAGTGCTGGAAAAGAGAGGAGTCGAAGATGTATTTGTGGTAAATTCTACAGGGACGAGTAGTGACCGGGAAAAGAAGAAATTGCATTTCTGTCTGGAAAAGAGAAAAAATGGAAGGGAACAACTCATCAGGGAAGATATCATGGAGGTTTGGGCCCGAAGGAGAAGAGAACAACTCCCATAGGAGATGACGTCTCCTGTGAGTCCCTGCTGTCAGGGGTCATTTTACTTCTGTGTTGAGTCAGTGCTGTATTCATGTGAAGGTGACCTGACTACTGGTGATGTGAGTGGTTGTAGGTTATGCTGGTGCTTATGTAGTGCAGTGTGGGGTTTGTCCGGATTGTAAAGCAAGTGCACACCTGACTCTGTGATGAGGGGTTTCTCTGCACCACTGTTTCTTTCTTGCTTGTGTTTAGGGGGCTCTCACACAGAGCGGTTTTGGTTCATTTTTTGATGCGTTTTTTGTGCAGAAATGTTCAGCATTAACTGCTCTGCCTTTCTGCACAAAAACGCATCAAAAACACATAAAAAATGCACCAAAAGTGCTCCATGTGAAAGCAGCTTTATAGTGTAGTTTATTTCTAGAAAGTGGCGTCGTGTGAGAACGCAAGGGAATTTTTTGTAAGCTGAGATGATTGTATTGTGGCTGCGTGGGCTTTAGAGCCTAGCAGTGGCTGATTTTTATTCCCATGTCCGGGCCCTGCAGGGTCTGTCACTGAGGGAATCAGATATGAGTCGAGGGACCGGGCTGATAAATTCGCTTGATTAGTTCCTTAACAAAAAAAGAATGAACTATAAGCAAAGTATATTGTAATATGGTCTTCATGAGTGTTCGCGCCTACATTTTGAAAGCTAATCTTTGTAGCGAGACAACCCCTTTAAAGGTTAAGTTTTAATGAGGATATATTTTCTTTGGTATAGATATATACAGGGCCATATTTCCCACTAGGCACTCGTAGGCACGTGCCTAGGGCGGCGCCTGTTAGGGGGCGGGCTCACCGACAGCAGGAGCGTTTTTTGATTTATTTTTTATACTTTCTTTTTTTTTTTTCGTGTATTTTCCCTCGGGCACCCGTCCCGCCCTCCCTTCCCCAGTGGTCTGGAGCGGTGCAGGAGGTGAGGGAGGGGGCTTCGGAGGATGCGACGTCTATTGACTTTTTCATTTGGGTATTGGCGTGCGGCGGGTGATTTATTTATTTTTTTTTTTGCAGACGGCAGCGGACATCGGGGCGCCATAAGTTAGGGCATACCGTGTACTGTACTTTTTCTCTTTCGGCGCTGCGGTCGTGTTGTTAATGATAGACAGCGACAGCTCAAGCAAGCTGCGCTGTGCTGCACTTTCACCTCAGGCACGGGTAGTGAGATTGGATCAGGTTTTTCATGGGTTGCGTGTGCCTGCTGGGAAGGATCGGGATGCAGTGCCTCCTCTCCTCGCCTCTCTCCCAACAGCGCACGCCGCCAACTGATAGCGAAGCTGCCGGCGGGGATGAGAGAGTAGGAGGGACGCGGCGCCGATCCCAGCTCAGCCTGTGCACGGACGGCGGACGAAGAGCAGTAGACCGAGCTTCTCGTTCTCAGGACAGGTCAGTGATCAGGATGGGGGGGGGGATAGGGGAGGAGAGGGGGTAGTGGAGGAGGGGGGGCTGTAAGCAGGTGCAACGTGACTGGGGGCTGGAGGCAGGCAAAATGTGACTGGGCAGTGGAGGCAGGGTTAGGGAGTTGTGTGTGAAATGTGAACTGGAGGCAGGTGAAAGATGTGAGTTGGGGAGTGGAGGCAGGTGAAAGACCGTTATGGACTGGGGAGAGGTAGGGCACGGGTGAAAACGTGGACTGGGAAGTGGTGGTCAGTGCCTGCAACATGAGTGGGGAGTGGATGGCAGGTGCAACTGAGTGGGAGTGGAGGCAGAGGTTGCAACGTGAGTGGGAGTGGAGGCAGGTGTGCATTGTGACTGGGGAGTGGAAGCAGGATGCAACATGACTGGGGTAGTGGGTGGCAGGTGCAACAGTGAGCTGGGTGAGTGGGGCAGAGGTGAATTGTGCTGGGATAGAGGGTGTGCAGGTGCATCTATGTGAACTGAGGAGTGGAGGCAGGTGCAATGTGAGTGGGTGTGGTGGCGTGGTAGGACAATGTCAATGGTGAGTGGGGAGTGGATGGAGTGCAACGATGAGAGGGGGAGGGAGGGTGCAACGTGAAGTGGGGGGTGGATGGCAGGTGTACACGTGAGGTGGAAGTGGAGGCAGGGGCAGAGTGTGGTGAGTTGGAGGCAGGTGCTCTAAGTGAGTGGGGACGTGGAGGAAGGGCTGCAACGTGAACGAGGGGGAGTGGGGTAGTGGAGCAGCGTGCAACGTGGATCTGGGGAGTGGTGCTAAGGTGCAAACTCTGTGATGGGGGGTGGAGGCAGGGGCATCGTGATGGGGAGTGGAGCAGGTGCAGTGACTGGGGAGGAGGCAGGTGCAATGAGAGTGGGGGCAGTGGAAGGGCATGGTGCAATGTGAACTGGGGAGTGGAGGCAGGTGCAAGTGACTGTGGGAGTGGAGGCAGGGTGCATCTGTGAGTTCTGGGAGTGGAGGCAGGTGACATCGGTGTGATGGTGAGAGTGGAGGCAGAGGTGAAATGTGACTGGGGGTGGATGGCAGGTGCATACATTGTGGGGAGTGGAGGAAGGTGCAACGTTAGTGGGAGTGTGAAGCAGGTGCAAATGTGGTGGGGAGTGGAGGCAGGTGAAATGTGACTGGGAGGCAGGTGAACTTGTGCGTGATGGAGTGAAGGCTGGGTGCATACTGACTGGGGAGGGGGAGGCAGGTGTCAACCGTGACGTGGGGGAGGGGAGGCAGGTGAAATGTGAGTGGGGAGTGGAGCAGGCTGCAATATGTACTGGGAGTGGAGGCAGGTGCAAACGTGTCAGGCGAGTGGAGGCAGGTGATAACGTGAGTGGCGAGTGGAGGCAGGTGAAAGTGAATGGCGAGTGGAGGCAGGTAGTGTGGAAAGTGACTGATGCGAGTGGAGGCAGGAGATGGAGATGACGTGACTGGGAGTGGAGGCGAGGCGACAACTTGGTGCTAGTGGGGAGTGGAATGGCAGGGACGTGAAGTAGGGCGCAGTGGTGCTCTGGGAAATGTGGGTGGGAGTTGGGGGAGAGCAGGGAGAGATTGTGCGGATGGGGAGTGGAGACAGAGGTGAAATGTGCGGTTGGGGGAGTGGGGGACAGGTGAAGCGTGGGTGGGGAGTGGGAGACAGCGTGAAACGTTTGGTGGGGGAGTGGAGCATGGTGATATGTGGGTGGGAAGTCGGAGATAGGCTGAAAAGTGGGTGGGGAGTGGAGGCCGGTGAATGTGGGTGGGGAGTGGGAGACAGGTGAAGAACGGTGGGTGGGGAGTGGAGACAGGTGAAACATTGAGTGGGCTATGTGGAGAAGTGTGCAAAGTGGTGTGGGCATTGGAGAAAGATAGAAACGTAGCTGAGGAGGGGTGGAGGCAGGTGAAATGTGAGGTGGGGGCTGGAGGCAGTTGAAGTGAGTGAGAGGTGTTAGAATGGTGGGAGGGAGGGGAAGCAGGGGACACTTGTTATAGGTGCCGAAGACTGATATGGAGCTCGTGTGTCATGTCAGATATAATGGAAGCTATCAGACTATAGAGCTGCTCTATCATATAAATAGGAGTTATTCAGTTATATGGAGCTGTCCTATCATAGTGATGTATCAGACTATATGGAGATGTCTATACATAGGATGGTATCAGACTATATGGAGTGCTGTCTATCATAGGAGGTATCAGGACTATATGGAGCTGTTCTTATCATGGTGGTATCAGTACTATATGGAGAATGTCTATCATATAATGGGAGGTATCAGGATATAGGGAGCTGTGTTGGTATCATAGGAATGGTTCAGACTATATGGAGATGTTATATATAATAGGAGGTATCTGACTATATGGAGCCATGTCTTCTTAGGAGCGTTTGCAGAACTATTATGGACGCTGTCTATAAATATTAAAAGAGGGTATCAGACTTAGTGGAGCTGTCTATCATATAATGGAGGTATCAGGCTATAATGGAGCTGTCTATCCACTAGGATGGTATGCAGGTCGTATAATGGAGCTGTCTATCATGTAGGAGGTATCAGACTCATATGGAGCTGTCTGTTTCATAGGATGGTATAAGACTATGTATGGAGCTGTCTATCATAGCGAGTATCCAGACTTTACTGGAGTGTCTTATCATAGGAGGTATTCAGACTTTATGGGAGAATGTCTTATCATAGAGGATATCCGAGACTATATGGGAAGTCTGTCTATCATATCAATTGTGGACGTATCAGACTATATAGAGAGCTAGTTCTTCATATGAGGTATCAGACATATGGAGCTGTTATCATATAAAGGAGGTATACAGACCTATATGGTGCTGTTCTATCATATAATGGGAGGTGATCTCAGACTATATGGAGATGTCTATCATATAATGGGATAGGTATGCAGGACTATATGGAGCTGTGCTTTATTAATAAGGGGAGATATGTGAGACTGTTATGGGCTGTATATCATAGGAGGTATCAGACTATATGGAGCAGTCTATCATAGGTAGGTATCCGACTATATGAGCTGTTCGATCATAGGAGGTGTTTTTTGTCAGACTTTTTGGAGCTTGTCTATCTGAGGAAGGTATATCAGACTATGTTGAGCTTGTGTCTATCATATGCGGTAGCCGACTATATGGAGCTGGTCTTATCTTAATATGGATGGTATCAGATGATATGAACTGTGTGTCATGGGAGGTGGTGTATAGGTGGCAGTATCAAATAGGGCGCTCATGGTCGATGTGTGTAATATTAGGGGTTTCATATAGGCGGGTGTATAGAGCGGCACATCTTTAGGGCCAGGTGGTCATACAGGCATAACAGCCTAAGGGTGCTGCTCACACAGCGCTTTTTTGATGCGTTTGTTAATGTGTGGTTTTTGTGCAGGTCCGCACAAAAATTTGATGCTGCAACGTATTACTGCACAATACATAACATATGGTAAAATACAGGATTTTGCACAGCAGCAAAATGTACAGTAGTTTAATCACACCGCGTCCGTTTTGCACAAAAAACAACATTAAGACAAACGTCGAGCATCAAAAAGGTGCTGGTGTGAGAGCACCCTCAGGTGTTTTGCTGTACGAACCTGGCCATTCACCGATATAATCTTATTAGAACTTCCAATTCTAAGTTTGTTGTAGACTCCGTCCACTGTGAAGGCAGGGGGCCCCAGGTGTCTCCCTCCCTACTCCCCCGCTCTTAACCCCCCCCCCGCCCCACCCCCCACCCTACCATCCGCGCTTCTATTTCTTAGGAAACATTCTGGAACTGATACGTCTGATTTTGTTGACTGGGTGAGAGATGAACTGTCATAGCACATAATCATATACAGACGACACACATCGCTACAAATCCTACTCAATCACAAATAAAAATGTTGAGTGAAAGAATAATGAGCAGGGTATGGAGTTTGATGAATAAGATAAATTGTTGGTGACTTCCATTTAAGCGGAATGCGCATGCTGTGTCTTTTATTGTTGAAGTTAATGGGTTTAGGTTGCAGGCACAGTTGTGGCGGGTAATCTCTGTCTATCCTGGTATGGCCGTATAGGTTCTCCACATCAAGGAAGTTGGGGGGGGTGACGTAAAACCGCAAGCGCCCTTCAATTAGCTTGCTTCTTGAGCCGTTACATGGTCATAGGGGGTGTGGCTTTTTAAAGGAGGTGTGGGCATAATATGATAGGGGTGTGGTAATATAATTGGTTAATGGGACATATTAGTTGTTTGAGTGGCGTGGGCAGCACGACCTATATAAATAGCGTGGCATGAGGATATATTAGCATAGTGAATCCTTGTCTTTCACGTTTAAGCGATATTTTGGAGAGACAGTGGGGGTTACCGTTGACGTTTCGACTCAAAGGGATATGCCTGCTACTTATTTTCCTGTCTTGGAGGACTCAGGAAAGGACTTTTAGGCAAGGAGCAATGCTCGCAGTTTTTTGTTTGTTCCCAGGTTTAGAGAACTTTATTGTGATAAAGGGTATCAAGCGTGAAGAGTGTTGTGCCTCCTTGTCAGTTCACGCACCAACATTCTAATGGAGCGACATGTATGATTGTTTGCGCCATTATTTGGCTATTAGTAGCGGTGAAATGGCCTGAATCTTATGAACGTGTGTCTACTGTGGGTCATAGATTTTAGCACTTTTTAGCTACAAAGCGACACTTCAGGTTCAGGTAATATACCCGTTGTAAATAAGGTCTCTCGCCTGTGGCTCCCAGCAGTTAATGGCCGGGATTTGCCGCACTGAAGCTTAATGGCAGCTTTGTATTGTTGTAGAGGCACGTCTCCAGCCGCCCCGAAAATCAGATTGCATTACAAAGTGTCCTGCGCGGCGCCGCATAAGCGCTCCGTGATACCTGGAGGTCCGCCTGTGTTACAAATAAGAGCAAAAAGTGGGGCTCGCGCCAATGTTCGTGCTGAAAAGACGCCTGACTTCTGAGCAGCCTCCGGATAATAAAGGATCTTCCATAGTGTACCTATATATAGGTTTTGTCGCTTTAACACAAGGTGGGAGAGCTTGTGGTCTCTCTCTCATGATTCTTGTTTTTTGTTCGTTGTTTCAACATGGTTATATAGAGTGGACATAATTACATTTCCTGGATTACGTTATGGTTTGGCACGCTTGGGCCTCTGTTATGATCATCTCATGAGTTTGTGATTTAGACAAAGTAAACTCGTATTTGATTTACTTTATCTTTGAGCGCACCAGAACTTCTACAAACTGATCCTCAGAGTGAGGAATCTCGATGTCGGGGTGAGCGCGGGGATAATAAAAAAAAAAAAAAAACACCTCAAATGACATTGGTCTTCTATTTCTTGATATTTTTTTTAAGGCATACCAAAAGAGAAGATTGTATGCAATTATATTAGTATAGAAAAGTTATATGTGGACTTTGAGATTGTTCTGTTTTTTATCGATGTTGTTTGATGTTTCATGTATGATTGCATAAGTTTTTTGATTGATGGGTGGCTAAGCTTACATCATTCATGTTTGTTTGATTATCTGGATTTGGTTTAGTTTCTAGCATATATGGCGCACCTTTTGTGACACCATCATTCCGATTGTAAACGCACAGCAAATACGCGCGTCGGGGTGGTTTGGTTCACTCTTATTCGGCATGACCTTGGTGGGATGTATTTTGACACTGTGAGTGTTTTTGTATTTATTTATGTGATGTTTTGAGTACTGTTATCACCTATATGATGTATAGCATTATGTTTCAGTGGGTTTTGGTTTCGGTATATATGTTTTATTTGGCTTGTGATTTTGGTTGTTATTGTTATTTATTTTTATTCTTTTATTATTAAGATCTAATTAAGTATTGTTTTGCACATTTCTAGTAATTTTATATTGGATTACAATTTATTTAGTGGTATTCTTTGTATTTCTAGTATATCCTATTCTCTTGCTTGTCCCGTGTGTATTCTATGGTTTTACTATTTTTTAAGCATTTAAGCTGTTTTTTCCTTCAGGTGAATATGAGGCATCGCCCAGGTAAGCCACACAATGTCAGAAGCCGTCTTTGAACAAAGCTTCTGTGGTAGCGTGGTGTTACTCTTAATTATTATTATGAAATCCCCCACCACCCGCTAAAAAAAAAAAAAAAAAACACAATTAATTCTGCACAATTTGCAGTTTAAGGCAGTGATATTTTGCAGGATGTCACCACATTCTAACTCATCGCAAGTTGGAAGAATGCGATCTTGTCAGAGAAACGGGTGAGTCAGACAGATGTGAAGCGATGGTGCTGCGCATTGGTGTGAGTGGATACGAGGAGGGTTGTTGACATTTTCATATGATAAATGTCGGAAGCTTACAGTTGTGTAGCAACACGCGGAAGGGAGTTAATAATGGGAGTAGTAGTAACTACGCGGCTTGTCGTCTGGCTGTCTGTGCCAATTTACTTCTGAAATTGTTAATGAAATAGACTTCAGCTATATTAGTTTGTCTTAGATTGCAAAATGCAGAGTATCAAACACGGAAACGTAAATGGCAATGCATTATTCATTTTGAGCTTAGATTTCCCATAAATATCATTTGTAATTTGACAACAATCGCCTTCTTCGTGTGTAGGGGTGGTACCGCGGTTAGGAAACACAAACAATTACACATATTTAACATTCGCATCGTTCAAGCAAATCCTTCATTCTGCTTTTTAGATCTTTAGAGCCTGATTTGTATTGTGATTTATTTTGGGTTTATTTTATGCATAAAACACTCTGTTCAAGGGAAGGAACCTGAAGAAACAAAAAAGTCTATTCAAAGCCGCCCTTGTATCATGTTCCATATTCCATAGCAAATATAAACCCAGTGAGGTCGCAAATTATTTCCTCTGTCTCCGATTTGTTTTAGGTGATATCTGAAGCTTATGATAAATATCTTTCAATGTGAAAATTGTATGTAATAATAGCAATAATAATGGCAACTATCCCTAACAAAGGGCCCTTATGGTAACAAGTGACTGGATGGCTTGGAAGCACAAACTAGATTAGAGGTCATGCACCGCCGGGAAATATGGGAGAAAATGCGGGAAAAGGTCGGTGCGGTGCTCGAATGGAAGGGGTTGGCAGGACAGCTGATCATGCTTATTACGCACGCTGTTTCTTTCCGAAACTAAGGCACAGTGTTTTATATAATTTTTGTCTCCTAAGATGAGCTAACATTATTTTTTAGGGGGAGTTTTTTATTTTTCGTTATGAATCAATTGTTCACATATTCGAGTTGAACAAAAAAAGCGACATTGTATTTAAGAATTCACTGCAGTGATTTCATCACAAACATCAGCAGAAGCAGCGAAACTCTGAGTTGCATCAAAAAAATCCACTAGGTCTTATTTTCAGGGGAACACGGTGGGAAAAGATCCACGGCACACCAATATGATTGCATCAAAATTTATTCTAAATAATAGGTCGATAGATCATACAAAATATGTTACTCCTGAGACCAGATTACTGCATAAGTATCCGAGCACACAAAAATTCAAAATGTAAAATGTTAAAAATTCACAGTGCCTTATAGTTTGTTGACTGCAGGGCCGTCCTAGAGGCGGACGAGGTGAGCGAATGCCTGGGGCGCCGAGGCTCTGCTCACCCGCCTCGCCCGCCGGGAGGAAAGCCCCGGGCTCTGCGCGGCTGTTTTATAACAGCTGCACAGAGTCAGCAGCCCCGGGAAACAGGGAGGGGGCGGGATGGACTTAGTCCTGCCTTCCCCCCCTGTATGATCATGTAAGGGCTGGGTATGATCCACGGCCCACCGCAAGCGTGGTAGCTAAGCCCGCCGGGGGAACGGAGTCAAAGTAGCCCCCGTTTCCCAACCCGCCGCAAAGGGGATGGACTTGCTGCGCGTGAGGCACCAGGGTCGCCCCCCTGACGGACTTGCTTCGGTGGCGCCGGGTGGGGCGTGGTACAAAACGTAGTCCGAGAGTGTAGTCGTGGGCAGGCAGAAGGTCAGGGCAGGCGGCAAGGTTCGTGGCGAGACGGGCAGGAAGGTCGGGCAGGCGGCGAGGTTGGGATTTGAAAAGTAACGAGGGTCGGGTACCTAGGGCGAGAGTATGTTTTTGGGAACGCTTTCTCTAGGGCACGGGGCAACATAGATCCGCAAGGATGATTGTGGACTAATTAATTAGGGGGAAGGCCGGCAATTACCATAATGGGGTGGCCCTTTAAACCCCCCCGGAACGACGGCGCGGGCCTTGGGACACGGGCACGCGGCCTCGGCCGGGAGGGGGCCCGGGGACGGACAGGAGCGCGGTCGGTAAGCCCCGGGCAGACGCAGCCCCCCGGCTCTCCCGCGGGGGGCGGGGGGGGGGCACCCGGCCCCGGGGGGCACCCGAGGGGACAGGATGCCCCGGGCCCCGGGGGCCGGGGATGGCGCGGCCATGACTTTTTTTTTTACCCCCCCCTTGGGTCTCCCCCTCTTTTTAGGTGAAGAAACTTACGGATAAGGCCCGGGGTTCGGAATTGGTTTTCCGGGTTTTCCAGGACCTCTCTTCGGGCCGAAGCCCTCAATAAACAAGAAAAAATCGCCTCCCTGACATTTTCTGAAAGATGCCCCTTCACTTCAAAGCATCAAATTCCACACGGGAGTTTGGGAGCAGCCCCTCTGGGAAAATCGGTTCGGACCAAGGCTTGGAGGGAACGGGAAGGCGTTGACCCAAAGGAGGGGGTAGCAGGCTTGTGCACACGGATTTTTGAGAGCACTCTAAAAGGCCCCAAAAATCGGGACCCAATTTGTAGCTGGGGACCTTGAGGCGTCGGGTCTGGCAGAGACCCAACCTTATTCCTGGCGGGAACGTGGGCGGCGGCCTCCTTCCTTGTCGGCCTGGTCTTCTGGGGTGGGCCCCCGGGGTTTAAAGGGGCAACGGGTTCCCGCCAAATGTCTTAAGTCCATACTTGGTTTTCCACGGGGGGGGGAACCTCGGGTCATAGCCAAGGGGGGGGGCGGGCGGGGGTGACGACCGTAGACCCCCAGGAATGGAGAAACGCCTTTTAAATCGAGCCCCAGGGTTTTGTAGGAGAATTCACCCACGGAAGCGCTCACCCAGTTGTCCTGAGGCCGACGCGAAATGGCGCAGGTATTCCCCCAAAAAAATCTGATTCCCCCCACTTGACCATTCGTTGGGAAATTTAGGCAGAAGAAAAGCCCAATTTAATTTTTAAAGCGAGAACAAAAGGGCCCCCAAAAAATTTGGAAAAAAATTGGACACCCCGATCAGACCGAAATGCGGGGTAAATCCAGCAGACGAAAAATATGGTGGAAAAAATGTCCCCCCCCCGTTGGGGGGCCGGGGGAAGCCCCGGGGGGCCAATGGACATTTTAGAAATCTACCGTGCCCCCCAGGACAAAATTTCCTGAAGAGGGGGAAGGCCTAATGAAGTCCATCGATGTGTGTCCGGGGACCTGGGATGGGAAGGGGACTAAGGGGCCCCGGGGGCCCCTATGGGTGGAACCCTTGTTCCGGACTTGTCACGGGCGAGAACAAGTCCCTTGGAGCCTGGGCGGGGTGGGCCACCATACGCCGTGAGAGGGGGGCGGGGGCTTTCGTACCCGGGGGTGACCAGCCGAAGGAACTAGCCCCCAATCCAGAATTCCCCCGTCTGAGCCAGGACGAACGTAGTCTGCCTGTGGTACCCTGAAGGCCCACCGGAGCCACTGGATCACCTTTCGGGAGCAATATTGGGGGACACAGGTTCTTCCCAGGCTCAGAGGCCGGGAGAGGGCATCACCTGATGTTCTTCCCCGGGGGCCGGAAGGATCCTGAAGAAAAGCGAGAGAAAAAAAAGGCCACCCCTGGGAGGATTCCCAGACGGGGGCCGTCGGGAGGTATGAAGATTGTTGTGGTCCGTGAAGTCGTCGACGGGGTGACGGGCCCCCTCCAGCAACTGTCGCCACTCCTCTCGTGCCAATTTGAGGGCCAGCAGTACTCGATCTCCTATGGTGTATTCTTTCAGCCCGGGAGAAGGCCCCTGGAGAAGAAACGCAAAAAACCCAGTCTTGCCTTTGGGGGCCTTTGAGTCAGGGAACGCCCTGCTCCCAGGGAAGAGGCATCCATTCCAGGCAAAAGGGCCTATCCGGATCAGGACGAACCAGGATAGGACCCGAAAAAACGCCGTTTCATTTTGAGAGAATTTTCCCTCCTACGGGGGACCAACATCTCGGTTGGCATTTTTCCCCGGGTGGGGGCCAGATGGGAGCCACCACGAAGGAATTTGGGAATAAACTCCGGTAATATTTGGGAAACCCCCGGAAGCGTGAATCCCCCGAAGACCGACGGGGCGGGGCCCCACGCAGGATCGGGGACAGCTTAGCGGGGTCCATCTGCAACCACGGTCGGGGGACTATTCCCCCGGGGAAAGGAAGGTGGCCGGGGGGAACCAAACTTCTCCGTTTGGGCATACAGTCATTTTTCCCGCAGGCGTCGCAGACCGCCGTACTTGTACCCAGAGCTTGCGTCGGGGAAAAAAATCAGAATATCGAAATACACTAGATGCAGGTGTACAAAAGTCTCGAATACGTCATTGACGAAATCCGGAATAGGCTGGGGCGTTGCATAGCCCAAAAGGCATTACGAAACTCAAATCCCGTCCCGGGTGTTAAAAAGGGCTGTTTTCCACTCGTCCCCCTCAAAAAATTTGACGAGGTTATAGGCACCTCGCGGGCCCAATTTTAAGAAAACACTTGGCTCCACGAAGACATCAAAGAGCCCATATCAGGGGTAGGGTAGCGGTTCTTCACCGTGATTGTTTAGCCCCTGAACTATACAGGGCCGAAGAAAAACCCGTCTTTTTTCTGGACGAAAAAAAACCAGCCCGGCAGGGGGGAGGACTTGGTATAAAACCCTTTTTGCCAAATTCCCGTATGAAGACCGACAGGGCCCCTGATCTCGGGCACAGCAAGGGAGCCCCGACCCCGTGGAGGATTTTTCCCGGGGAAGGGGGAGGTCTAGGGACAGTCATATGGACGAGTGGGGGGTAGTTCTCACCCTTTTTTCTCGGAGAACACATCCCCAAAAATCCGGGTACTGGGCCGGGGCGGGCCTGGCAACGGTTGACAGGCAGGGCGGAAAGTGGTAGGCACCGGGCGGGTACCTAAAGCATGGGTTCTGGCATTCCGGGTCCCCAACCAGGACTTCGCCTGTCTTCCAATCGAGCGTGGGGGGCGTGACTTTGCAGCCAGGGGGGGCCCCAAAAGGTTCGCCCGGGAAACACGGGCAGGACGTGGAACCTAACTTCTCTTTAGAGGCCCCCCAACGGAAAGTCACCACCGGGTTAATACTGGATGGTCAGTGAGGAGCTCCCATGACCGAGGAGATAAGCAGCGGGTTTCCGCCGGCTACAGGGATGCGTACCGGGTTACCATGAGGCTAAGTGAAATTTTCCCGCAGAACCCCAATCCGGGAAAGGCAGAAATCCGGGAACGCAGGGCCACATCAGAAGTCACCCCACTGGCACATCAAACGTGGGGAGGATGAAACTGCACCTAGGACCCCCTCCCCACGGCCCTAGGTGAGAGCGTTTCCCCGGAGGTTTAGGGCGAAGGGTGCAACTTCTGCGGATGGCCCGGGGTGGCGCAATAGGGCATAGCTTTTTTTGTACGACACGGTTCAGTTCTTCTCTTTAAGTGGGGCCCGTCCACTTTTCATCGGTTTTCCCCCTCTGCGGGTTTTAGTGGTGGAATTGGAGAAGCTGGGAAAACAGGGCCAGGTGAAACCGCCGCGAGGGCGGCAGCCTCTCTTTCTTGGCGAACTCCTCCTGCCTCTCAGCGAAACCTTTTTTTCAAGCGGTGGCAAGAAGAAAAAAACTCGTTTAGGGGACGGGAGGTCTCTTTCTGCCCAAAGCGCTTTTAAACCCCGCGACAGACCCTTTTTTTAAGGTACGCAGGGCGGCATTGTTCCATGCGAGCTCCAAGCCAGGGGACGGAATTGAACCGCATGTCACCCCCAGAGGGCCCTTTACGAAGGTCAAAGGGCGGTCTCGGCGGGGGAAGCACGCGCCGGCTCCTGAAGACGGTGCGGAATTCTGGGGAAGGTCTGGGAGGTCCGCATCAAGGGGCGTTTCCCGTCCCGAGGGGGTTGCCCCAACCAGAGCTTTCCCGGGGAAAAGTGACTCACCACAAAAACCCCTTTGGACCTCTCCGAGGGGAAAATGACCCCCATCAACTCCACGTGCATTGAGCACTGATAAAAAACCCCGGGAGAGTTGGGTACCGGCAAAGCTGAGGGTAAAGGAAGCCCAGCTTTGGGTCCACGGGGGGCCCAACGGAATGCAAAAAAGAAGGAGCCAGGACGGAGGCGGGGATGCTGCTGGGGGGCGAGGAGCGACGCACATGGGAAGAGCGGCCCAACTGCTGACCTAGTTGTGCGATTTTTTTGCGATTGCTTTTGGCAACAATGCGTAAGATCCGCGATGCTTGGCAGGGCAACCCTTTGGGGGGATCCATGGGGTATCTAATGTAAAGGTTGGGGGTGGATCCACTGGACCACCGCAAGCGATGATAGCTAAGCCACGCCGGGAACGGGAAACAAAATAGCCCCCGTTTTCCCAGGGGCCCGCCGCAGCGTGGTACAGAAACGTAGTCCGGATCTAGTCGTGGGGAGGCAGAAGTCAGGCAGGGGCAGAGGTTCGTGGTCGTAGACAGGCAGGAAGGTCGGGGCAGGCGGGGAGAGGTTTGGGGTTGGAAACTAAACGAGGGTCTGGTACACGGTTTAAAAGGGGAGAGTAGGGTTTTGGAAACCCCTTTCTCTAGGGCAAAAGGGGGAAATAGATCCAGCAAGGGGTGATTTGGGGCGTAACCCTTTAAATAGGGGGGAAACGCCTGGCAATTCCAATAATCAGGGGGCTGGCCCTTTAAACCCCGGGAACGAGCGCGCGCGCGCCTTTAAACCAGGCACGCACGCCTCGGCCGCAGGGGGGCGGGGGGCAAGGAGGGGGTCAGGTTTTAATCCCGGGGCCCCACCCCCGGGTCGTCCCCCGGCCACGGGGGACCCGACCCCGGTGGGCACCGGGAGGGGGCCCCGGATGCGCCCCCGGGCCCGGGAGCGGGCAGGCCGTGAAATCATGTCACAGGGGGCGCAAGCTTTCTGGTCCCCCCTGTGAAGCTTTTATCTCCTCGGTCCGCAGCTTGCCGTTTATAAACCCCGGGGCTCGGACAGCGTAACGGCGTGATGACGTCACACCGCCTACCTGCTCAGACCCCGGGTGGATGCCCGGGGGCCCGGTGAAGTGAGTACTTTTTTTTTTTTTATAATTAGCCTACCCGGCTATAGGGCATTACTGGCTCAGGGGGGCATCTATGGTATATGGGTACACCCGGGGTATAGGGCATCTCGCTACAGGGGCTCACCTTTTTTATAGTGGCATTACAGGCATAGGGGAAAACCTGGGTATAGGGGAAGCACCCGGGTTGGGGGATCTACGGCTTAGGGGGATCTACTGGGTAAGGGGGATCTCTGGATGGGGGCATCACCTGGCTACTGGGCTCACCTGGACGGGGCACACCTGGCTATAGTGGCATCTACAGGCATATGGAAAGCACCCGGGTAAGGGTAAGCACCCTGGCAAAAGGGCATCTACGGCATGGGGCAACCTGGGTAAGAGGGCCCCTCTAAAATGGTTTAAAAGGGGATACCTGGCCTGGGGCCTCACCTGCTACAGGGGCATCTAACTGACTATAGGGGCATCTACTGGCTACAGGAGCATCTACTGGCTACAGGGGCATATACCTGACTATAGGGGCATCACCTGACTATAGGGGCCTCTACTCACTATAGGGGCATCACCTGATTATAGAGCATCACCCGGGAAAGATGTATAGGGGACACCTGGGTTTTATGTATGTACCGGCTATGGGGCACTACCTGGAATAGGGGCACTCCTGGATATGGGGGCACTACCCGGGTATAGGGGGGACACCTGAGTATGGGGATCTACATGGTATAGGGGCATCTACTGGGTAAAGAGGGCCCAAATCTGGGGATAGGGAGCTACACATGGGACAGGGGCTCTGTTGGTACAGGGGCACACATGGCTACCCTATGAGCTCTCTGATGGGGAGTTTTTTATAAGGGGTAGGAATTGGTAGAAAAGTGCTGATAAATTGGGAGTCTAAGTGGGCCGGGATTAGTCACATGGCATCTGGGGACAGATGGAAAGAAAAAAGGAAAGAGAACAACTCTCAGAGACCTTCCCGTAACTCTGGTTTTAAATTTACTGTAGTCATTTTTTTGTCGCAGAGCCTGTTTCAGGGGGTATCCCCCACTGTATGTCACGTATCCGGTAAAATTGGGTTTTGTTAATGGTTTTATTCAGTATGGTAGTTTTTATTATTCATCACATATGGTGGGATTTTTGTGGTCATGGTTGGGGTATTATTTCGGTCAATATATGCTGATGATATTGGTCTTAGTAGGCATTTGGGATATTTGCCTGGGTTTTTTTGGGTTTGGGGTAGCAGTTTATTTGGAACTGTATGCTATTATTTAGTATTTTGTATGTTCCATTTGGTTAAAACTTTTTGATATTTTAGATTTGGTTGTGGGGTGCAATGTCTCGCATTTGGCCATTTTGTTACTGATGGGTGGGTGGGGGGTGAAATCTCTTACCTCGCCCTGAGGGCAATTTAGCCTAGGGAAAGGCCCTTTAAGTGTAACTTTCAGCAAGAATGCTTTCTCAAAAGACCTCAACAGAAAAAAGGCGTGGGGTAATAGGGATATTTTGGCACGGTAAGGGTTGAGCGGGAAATGGGATAAAAATGGTGGGAATGAAAGGGGGAAAAAGCCCCTTATAGGACAATCTAAAGCAGAAGGAGCGAGACACCCGGAGGCCTCGGGCGGGGACGGGCTGGGAACAAAAATTGTAACAAACAGTCGCATGAAAATAATAAAATAATTGTAGGGACCTTTCCAATGGGTGACAGATAGCAAGACGGATAATGACAAGGACACAGATGGAGATGGAAGGTTAAGGCTTGAATCCAGAAGCAAGACACCGAAAACAACCTGAGTCTAACAACTATTGCACGGGAAAGTAGGTAGATCTCAGGGTTTGACGATAACTACCCGGGAAAGCAAGTCTAAAAATCCCCCAGTTTTCACCAAAGTCAGCTAGAAGGCAGGATGGAATTGGGCTGCGGGAACTCACCGCCCTCTATTTTGGACGGGGGTCACTTGTAGTGACAGTTTGAGGTGCCCAAGAGTTACCGAGGGACAGCCAGAGACCTGGTGGAAATACAGACAGACATTAAAGCGGGCGTGTTCTAGTCGAAAATAGCCGGAAAATTGACAAAAGGGTTTTTTTCAAATTTCTCGGGTGGCCGGCCAATTTGGAAAAATTTTAACTCACATCGGGATTCGCTTTGTCATAGCTAAGCACAAACAGCCCTTCCCGGGAGGTACTTGCCGAAGGCAAATGGGTGCTACAGAAACCAGACATTTGGGGGAAAACAATATGCCACGGAGTCTTATCCGGGGTGTGTGAGGAGCATGAGGCAGGGGCTTTCACATTCTTCTCCACAGGCCTAGTCAGCAAAAAAGTAAGTAGCACCGTTCTTCTGAGCAACTTTAGGGCCAACATTTGCGCATTAGGGTTTTGTTCCTCCGGGCCGGGAAAATTTTTAAATTTTAAAAAAATGCGGGGGTTTTCTTTCGTTATGGTTTTCGACATGAGGCTCATTCTTCTAGGGAACAAAGCACCACTTCTAAAAATGTTTTTTCTGAACCCAGGGACAGAAAGGGGTGCAAAGGGGCCCGGGGAACCTTTTAGAAAAAAAGACATCTCCTTTTCTGTCAACAATTTTGGCTTTGCTTTTTTTTGGAAAAAAGGGGCCCTAAAGGGGGAAAAATAAATGAATTTGCAGATTTTTTCGAACCCAAAAAACCGGACATGGCAGGAAAAGGGCCACTAAAAAAATCACTGACATTTTAGCTGGATTTTTTTTAAATCTCTGTCTAAAACTTAAAAAAGGGAAAAATCTCTCCTGGGGAAGGAACCAATAAATTGGTCGTGTGAGGTTTACTTGCCTTTCAATCATTGACTTTTTTTGCATAAAGAAAAGGGCTTATGGAAAAGACTGAGGAGCTCCACCCCCCCCCCAATTGGTTTATTATCCTAATTTCACATGTAGCTCCAGGGCCAGCAAGTAAAGGGTTTGGGCAAACCATTAAGTTCAACTACAGACAGCTTTTTGGGGGGTACTTGCCCCTGACATGCAGTGTAAACTTACGGGTTAGCTGGGGGGAACAGAGGGGCTTCAAAGGGGAAAAAAAAATCTCTCCTTGAGGTAGGAACCAGTAAATTAAAATGGGGGAAAGGCGGCTGGGGTTCAACAAGCATTTTTTTATTTGCTCTAAGATTTTTGGTTAAAAACCTTTTTGAAACAAGTCAATATGTCACAAGCAAATATAATCGGAGAAAATCAAATTCAAAAATAGACCACACACAGACATTAAGAGGTCCCCAAAAGATCTTGTTGCGAACTTTTGAAAACCACGGACCATCACCAGTATCGAAGTTCCATACTGGGCATTAAAGATGGTCTTCCCATTCATTGCATTCAAGGATACAAATTCAATTATAAGCTCTTCGTAGATCAAGCTTAAATGAAGACATTGGCACCTTGAAGCCTATCAAGAAACGGGAAAATAAGCAGCATGGATAATGGTTTCTAAATGGTGATTTAATTAAGGCCCCAGGAAAACCACAGAACCATTCTTCTTTTCTACAAAGAAAAAATCCTATGCTGGGAAGAGACAAGGATTTGTGAATGAAGCCATTCTGAGTTTTTTCCTTTGTTTTGGGCCCAGCCATGGCCTGAGTTTCAGATGCTGGCAAAGGTAACTCTTCGCGAGAAGTCTTAGTGCCAGCAGGTGATCAATAGCACACTCGTAGAGGAGTCTTCACTTGCTATTTGCAGAAGAAGACTTCCGCAAACTCTCCAAAAAGATGGGAATCCAGACAACATAGTCTGAAGCATGGGCAAAAAAACAGTTCCCCGGGTGTGGAATCAAGAGATGGTGGATAAAGTTTCTATTTGGACCCAAATCTTAAAATCCCAGATATCACAAAAACAGATCTATATGGAAAGTAAAGGAAAAACCAGCATAGTCAGGATTTAGAGGATTTGTTATGGTCTCCTCTCCCACCAAGCCTAGGTGCTCAGTCAGGTGCCCAGAAAATAAATAAAAACACTAAGCTCTGTAACAAAACACCAATAACGGGCAAAGAGGAAGCTGGAGGTGTAATGAAAAGGCCCCTAGTAGCACGCCATTGGTTCATTGAAAATTTGGGGTGGCACGCTGGCCTTTTAAAAATCAGAGGGATCAATTTGCACCTTCAGCAGTGAACTTTTAAGGACAGAGGAAAGAAGTGATTGCAAAGGGGGGAAAGCAGAGGAGTGATGAGAGAGGAGTTAGGGCGGGGGGTAAAGAAGCACAGGTGCATCTGTGGACCACAGCGTGACCACGGTAGGGTACTATGACAACCATCTTTCCCGAGTAAAATCAAGTAAAAACCCGATAGTTGACCCGCTAAAAAAGCCAAACACTATCGGTTCCCAAATTTAGTGCAGAGACCCTGGTTATAAGAAAAGGTAAAAATACCATATATAAATTTGGGCAAAATTACCATTATTGTCAAAATCACACTTCCTCAGACTTGAACTTGACCAATAAATACGGGATTTAACCTTTTTCTTATAACACTGGAGCTCTGCGCTAATTTGGAACCGCTTAGCTGTTGGCTTTTTTTAGTGGGGCAAATATCGGGGTTTTTACTTGATTTTACTCATCTTCCCCCGGACTCCTCCGCTTGGAAGGACCAGAAAGTGGAACCACAACAAGCCCCCTTACCCTGACACCGGAATATCGCCTAACGAAGTTGTGCCTCCTTCCCTCAGCAAAAACGGGACCAGGTAGCAGATACAGTAACAAATTTTTTATTAACATTGGTGTTCCACTGTAATAAAAGAGGGTGCGCTCCCGTATCGGCTTTCTGTTTCTTGCTACCTTCAACAGAACTATCTTTCCCTAAAATCCTGTTCATTAAACCCGTTTTATTTAAAGTTCTTTAATTTTGCTGAAACCCCAACAAATAAATTTCCCCACTCAATTTTTAATGGTTCCCCCCATGCTGACCCTAACACCAGAAGCCCTTTACAATATCCCTAACAATCAGAACCCCCAGGAAAGAACAAGTACAGGGCACAAAGCAAACAAACAAAAAGGGAAATAAGAAGAGACCCAATGCTAAAAAAAGAAAGCACCGAGTCACAAACACAAGCCACATTAACACATCCCGCAACCCGCCGGCCCCCCTTTTTGGGTCTAGGGGTAACAACAACCATTCCCAAATTTAACAAGCTTTCCCCTTGCACATGGTTTACTGACATCCCCGAAGTTTTATTAAGGGGGGGGGGGGTTGCCCACCATTAAAAAAATTTTATAGAAATTTTTTAAAAAAGAAATGCTCACAATGTTACCTTGGGGAAAACCCTGACTGCTGCTTTCCCCCCCTTTCCAATGCTCTTAGATTACTAAATCCTTCCCTTCCGCGAGGGTCAGAGCCACTAAATTGGTTCAATCCTTTTTCCCCATACACAACACTAGGGAAGTTCTAGTTCTCCTTCCCGGCTCTATAACAAATGTCCACTGGCCCTCTTTTCCTTTTGCTTCTGCAAAATATGCTTTCCTGAAGGGGTTTGGGTTTTTGGAAAGAAAAATGGGTGGGAAAAAACAAAAATGGGGCTAAAAAAAACTTTCATCTCCTTAAACATAGTATAACGAAAAAAAAACACAAAACCCCAAACACCCTCTAAAATTTTTTCATACCCAAATTTCATCCCTAAAAAAAAAAATCCACTTTAAAAAAAGGGTCTTTACTAATAAAGACCCCAAATCAAGTCCATTAATTTAAATGGAAAAACCCAAACAAACCCCCCAAAATAGAAAAGAATCGGGCTGAAAAACCCCAAATGAATACAGAACTACCCAAAAAACCCCAAAAACAGGCTTCAAGAAACCCCTTTAAAATGAAAACTCTAACCAACCCCTAAACTGATATGAAATCAAACTAAACCCCCAAATTAAATTTAAACCCAATTTGGGTTTTAAAAATTATTTAAAAAAACAGAAAAAAAACCACTCAGTCAAAAACCAAACCCCCAAAACCTACCCCCTTTTTCAACCCGAACTAAACAGTAAAATTGGGTCTAAAAACCCAACCCTTTAAAAATTAAAAAAAGAAAACCCGAAAAAGAGCCTAAAATAATTTTAAACCCTTTTAAACCCAAAAACAGTTTTAAACCCAACCCTAAAATAAATTCAAAACCCCCAATTTAGACCCTTTCCCCCACCAACAATCACTGCGCTCTCAATGGGAAATTGGGCTTTTTTTTTTATTTAATTTCTCTGTTTATTTTAAATTTTCCCCCCCTTTAAAAACACTTCATATTTTTACTGGGGGGCACAAAGAAAAACTCCATTTACATCACTCCTTATCCCAAAATGAAAATTCACAAAAATAATTTTCCCCTCACATAACCGACTTGAGCCCTATTCATTAATTTAAAAGGTGTTGAACTAAGGTTTTCTGGGGCCCAAAACAGGGAGCTATTATTTGGGCACCATTTAATGATTCTTGGGGGCCACCATGGAGAAAGATACTTTGGCCCGCAAATGGAGGTGAATTTCCCGGGGGTTTTCAAGTGGAATTTTATTTTTGGGGGCCCCCAATGGAGATAATTCTTTGGGGGCCCCCAGTGGGCCGATCCTTGGGGGCCCCCATGAGGGGATTCCCCGGGGGACCCAAATGGGGTTTTTTCTTTGGGGGCCCCCAAGGGGGTTTTTCTTGGGGGCCCCCCAGGGGGTTTTATTTTTGGGCCCACCAGTGGATTTTTTTTCTTAGGGCCACCAGGAGATGATTTTGGAACCCCTGGAGTTATTCTTGGGGGGCCCGCATTTGGGGTTTTAACATGGGCCCACCATGGAGTTGATTCCTGAGTTTTCCCCCAAGTGGGGTTGAAATTTTTTGGGGAACCCAAAAATAAACATAGGAAAACCCGGGAAAATAAAACTGCTTTCCCTTTAAAAATTTTCTTTCCTTTAAAAAAAAACATTAAAACCCCTTATTTAAAATATGTTTCCTTTGGGATAAATAGAAGGCCAAAACTCAGCATTATATTGCGGGAAAAGTAAGCCTTTTTAAAAAACCATCCAAGCGCCGCTCCTTTGGGGCAGGGGACATGATCGCTGACAAACCCACTGGACGAAGAGTCCCCCGTGGACTTTTGGGAAACCCTTTCCCTTTTTAAAGGGAAAAAAATTTTAAAAAAAGCTACGTTTTTATTTACCGCTTCATTTTATATATTTTCCTTTTGGGGAGTGGGGACCCCTTGTTATTTGAACCGTGTACAGCCACACTCCCACCCAAAACCTTATACCCAGGGGTACAAGATATTGAAGTGAGTTTTTATAAATTGGGGCCCCCCATGTAGCTGATTCTGGGTCCCACCAGTAAAGGTGATTCCCGGACCACAGTGGGGTGATTTTTGGGGCCACCCTTGGAGGTGATTTTTGGGGCCCAGTGGAGGTGATTTTTGGGGCCATCAGGGAAAGGGGATTCCTTTTGGGGAGAACCCCCCGGGTACTTTTTTTCTTTGGGTCCCACCAGAAAGTGATTCTTGAAACCCTCATGGGGGGGAAAACTTTGGGGGAACCCCCAGTGGGTTTATTTTTGGGGGGCCCCCAGAGGGTGATTCTTGGGGACCATGAACTGATTCTTGGGTTTCCCCCCAGGAGGGGGGTTTCCCTTTAGGGCATCCTGGGGGGTGATTTGGGGGCCAAACCCGTGGAATAATTCTTGGGGCCCCCTCAGTGGAGGGGAAAACTTGGGGCCCCCCCCCCCCATGGAATATTCGGGGGCCCCCCCAGAGGGTTCTCTCTTAGGGGGTTGTTCTTTGGGCCTACCACTGGGGGTTTGTTTTTATAGGGCCCCCCCACTGGAAACGATTCCTGGGGGCCCCCATTTGGGGTTGATTCTGAAAACATTTCCGCACAAACCTCTTGCTTTCTGCATCTATTTATCTTCCCTTTTTAACTGAAAAAGCCTCAAGCCCCTAATTTTTCAGGGGGGCCCCTCATGCCCCTGCCCCATCAGGGGGCCCCCCCCTGCTGCCCTAGGCCAGTCGGGGTGTTTAAATCCCAAACGTTTCATTTAATTCCCCGGAGTATAAGGAAATAAACAAAATACTCGGAACCTCACCCAAAAATTAGGGAACTTTCAGGGTTTTATGCAATGTTTGACCTGTCAGAATTTTTAAAACCCCCGGGTTCTCACGGGACTGATGCAGGGTAGTACATTTTTCAAAAAAAAGAAAAAATAAAAGGGAGCATGTATAAAAAAACAAACCCTAGAAGGTGATTATTTGCAGCAAATCACTAGTCAGGGAAATTTTTCTAAAAAAAATTTTGGGCCCAGGGCTGGTTTTCTCGGGTCAAAAAAAAACTATTTTCTCCTGGGTTTTTTTCATATGTGGGGGCCAAAATACAGATGCCCCCCCCACTGCTTTTCCATAACTAGTAAAAAATTTTAAACTTAACAACCAGAACCCCCAATTGGCTGCACTCACATCACAAAACCCCTGGGTGGGCCCCACAGACCCTACAGCATACACAACTCCTGACCCGAGTATAGAGGGCATCCGGTTTTTTGGGTTTTTAAAGACTTTTTCTAGTGCCCCTTCCAAAACCTCAGGGTATCTTTAACAAAGAGAAAGGGGAAAAGGGGAAACTTATCATTGAATTTTTTTTTTTTTCTGAGATTTGTTCAACTTTAAAAAAGGTTTATACTTGAAACCTGTCCCCGATTAACCCCTTTAGGGGCTCAACTATTTTTGGTTTTTTTTTTTTTTTTTTTTTTTCCCCTCCACTCTCTTTTTTTTTTTGTCTGAAAAAAACCTTTAAGGGAACTTTTATTTTTTTTCCCCGGGACAAGAAGTTTTTTTCATTGGTACCATTGACTGTACCATATAAAATTTCTGAAAAAAAAAACAAAGCAAGATTCCTTATAAAAAGGGAAAATATAAAAAAACAAATTGTGGGCTTTCTTTTTTTTGGGTTTTTTTTTTTCATTGGGAATTTTTAAATTCAGTGGGTTAAAAAAAAAAAAAAATTTATCTGTTTTCCCCTGCAGGGCGTCGATTACAAATGATACCAAATTTTTTAAACATTTTTTTTTTGTTTTTCTACTTTTTAAAAAAAAACAATAAAAAAAAATAGTTTCCCTTTTCGGGCAACCCCGGTTTTTTTTGAGGGTCAATAAAAATTTTTTACTCTTTCCATGGGAGAGCCGTTTTATCGTTTTTTTTAAAAGGTTGAGGTCTATTTTTTAAATTTTGGGCCCAAATTTTAAAATTCTTTCCACTTTTTTAAACCCTTTTTTATTTTTTCCGTTTTCTAAGAAGGGCCCCTGAAACCCAAAAACAACAACTTTGGGGTTTTATCTGTTTTTTTAAATTTTTTGTTGTGCTTTTTTTTAAAATTGGGAAAGACTTGCCACTTTTTATTAATTTCACCGGAAAAATTTAAATTTTTTCTTTTTTTGTTGTTGGTTTTTATAAATAAAAAACTGAAAAAATTTATTTTTTTAAAAAAGTTCCTTTTTTTGCACTAATTTTATTTTCTTTTATATTTGCTTTAACATTAAAGAGGGGCGTCTCACTTCCCGCTTTTTATGTTAAAAGGGCTTGCAAAAACAAGCCCTTTGCCCAAAATATTTCCATTTTAAAAGGGGTCCAAACCCATTTCCCGGGGGTCTCCCCTCTTTTATGGGCTTGCATCAGCCCTCAGGGCACTAAAACACAGACCGTTTGACTCCTCCTGATTTGGGTTTCCGCCTGGTCACTAAAAGCTACAGACCCTTTTTTAAAATATCCTGAAGGCGCTAGCACTGGTCCTATAGCAACCCGCCCCCTTTTTTGCCCCAAACTGGGCCTAAAGGGTCAGCCTGGTCCCCTAAGGGTACAACGACTTGTTTTTAATTTTCTCTCCCGATAGGCCCGCCAGCATTTTGGTTTTTTTTTTAGCTCAACCTGGGTTTTAAAAGCAGCCTAGTGAAACCATAAAAAAACCCCCAAATTCAATGTAAACCCAAAAAAACAGGGGCTGAAGGTTAGATTTTAAACAATTTTAGCGGACAACCCCATTAATTCCCCCTAGAAACTTGAACTGTGATCGCTTTTTTGCTGCAGTTTCTGATGTTCAGGGCCCCCTGAAAAGGTATTTCTACGTCTCCTGGGCCAAAGTCTTGCCTATGTCTTAAAGGCAGGGTTTTAATAGGAGTACACCCCCTGGGAGATTTTTGGCCCCCCTCATTAGACCCTCTGGCTGACTGGAAAATTAAAAAGGTAAACTGGGGTCGAAATTTTAGGGGAGAGGAGGAAGGAATATCGGGGGAAATTTAATGGGTTTCCCCATTATAAACGTTTAGGGGCCAGGATCCCACACTGGATTTGGCACTGGTTCTGGTTTATCAGGGGGCCCCAACAGCTTCCCGGGTTTTTTTTTCCTGAATCCCCCTTTTCAGAAATTTTGACTTGCTGCAGGAAGCCCCTTTATTTCAAACGCAGATTCACTGACTTTGGGGGAGTGAACAAAGGGGGACAAAACCCAAAAAAAGCCTCAGTTAAGGGGTCACAAAAAAAATAAGCCTAAAGTCAATAAACCTGGCCATTGAAAGAGCAACCCCCACACAGGAATCCAGTAATAAAGGGACCAGGGTAGCACAAGGGAATAACTGGGTTTATTGGGTTAAAACCCAGGGAGGGTAAGGGGGGGGGCCCCCATTGGTGGGCTCAATAGTTCCCTGGGTTGCATTGCTTTAAAAAGGATCCCTTAATTTGCAGGTCATTTGTACAAAAAGCAGCAGGCCCGCTCAGCCCCCCAAAATTTCCTTTGGGGGCAGGGAATTTGGGACAGGTGGCAACAAGGCAGTAAACAAGGTAGGTTTCATTTCAGGGCTTTCCTTTGGCCCCCATGGTTTGGGGCCCCCGGCAAAGGTGGGCCCTTGAGAGGGGACCTTTTAAAAAAAAAAAAAACCGAAAAAGAGAATTTGGGAAAAACAGAGTCCCTGCCCGGTATATTAATTATGTACATAGCTGTAGACCCGGACCTTTCCAAAAGATCTACTCCACTGGGGGGGGCCTCAAGAACCAACTTTACTGCTTTTGCCCGAAGGGAAACAAATCCCTGGGGGGCCCCAAAAAACCCCCATTGTTTGGGGCCTCAATAACGTCTCCAAAATTTTGGGCCCCAGGGGGAAAAATCTCCACGGTGGGGCTTAAAAATTCCCCTCCTCTAGGAAAGGGGGCCCCAAAAATTTTAAAATTCACTGGGGAGACTCAAGAATCAACTTCACTGGTGGGGGCCCCCAAAAGGAATTTAACTCCAAAATTTTGAGACCCAAAAATCACCCTCAAATTGGGGGCTCCAAAATTAATCTCTACTTTAAACCCCCCGGACTCAAATCCCCCCGGGGGTCCCAAGAAAACCAAAAATCCTTGGTGAGAAAAAAAGAAACAAATCTAAATGGGTTTGGCCCCAAAAATTTTTACTCCACTAGTGGGCCCCAATAGTTTTTTCCCTTTGGTTTGGCCCCCAAAAAGCAACTCCACTGGTGGGTTTCCCCGGGCAACCTACCCCATTCCAAAGGGGTCCCCCAAGGGGAACAATTTTAATACCCCAAATTGTCCCAAAAATTCCCCGGGATCCTCATTTTCTGGAAGAGCAAAATTTATAGTGAAATGGGCTAATTCGTGGCAATTGAATGGTTGCCCTTTTTAAACAATGGAATGAACACATTGCGGCAAATTGGGGTGTCCCATTGCCTTTTTGTCCTGCTGATTAATGGGTTCTCAGGGATGGGGCCCCCACTGATCACTTACTGTTGATATATCCTAACAATTGGCCATCATTATAAAATCATACCTCTTTCCTCATCATTGGCTTTTATTTTTGAATACAGGGGGGGAATGGATATACACAAAAGGGTTATGAACTCCCATAGCATTGGGGTTTTTTGACCCATTGTGTCATCTGTGGCAGATTTAAAGGTTCATCAGAACGTTCAGACATTGCATTTTTCTAATAGTACTGTAGTTGTTTACTCCATGGAAAGGGCCCCGATAGGGGGGATAGAGGAATTAGTCATGCTTCGGGCAGGCTTTTTTTGTTCCAATTTTTAGACGGAGGTCTAAAAGGAAACTGGGGAAGATAGATAATGGGGGAAAGCTCGAAAAGGGAAAGGGCTAGAAAGGGAGAATGAAAAGGAAAGGCTAGAAAGATAGGAATAGATGGGGAAGGCTCGATAAGGAGGGCTAGATAAGGTGGATGATATAGGGGGGAAATGGGGCGGATGAGTTTGGGGGTCTAATAGGGGTGCAAATAGTAGGAAAGGGTAGGGGGCCATAGGGAGGAAAGTAAGGAAGGTGACAGATAAGAATAATGGGGGAAAGGGTCGATAAGGGAAGGGTAAAAGGAGGATAAATTGGGAATAGATAGGGAGGATGAGATCGGGAAGGTTGACAAAGGGGCCATTGTATGGGTTGATAAGGAAAAACTAGCAAATAAATCAATGGAGTAGGGTGATAAGGAAGGGGTAATAGGAGGATAAATAGGGAAGGGGGTGGAAAGGGGCAAGACAAGAAACTAGATAATGGGGATGAGATAGGGAGAACTAGAAAAATAGGAATAGATGGAAAAAGGGTCATAAGGGGGGCAAAAAGGGGATGAAAGGGAAAGGGTGAGATGGGAATATTCGGGAAATTAGACATATAACCAGATGAGGTACTTGGGTAAGGGGAGGGTAAAATAGGGGGTTAAGATAGGAAGGCTAAAAGGGGGGCGAGGGCAAGAAGGTTAGAAATGAGAGAAATGGGGGACTAATAGGAGGGTAGTAGGGAAGGGGAAAAATGAGGAGAGATGGGGGCAAAACAGGGGCTCAATGGAGGGAAGAGAGGGGGGGGCCAATAGGGAGGGTGAGATAAGGAGGACAAGATAGGGAGGGCAAGACAGGGAGGGCTCAATAGGGAGGGCTCAATAGGAAGGACAAGATAGGAGGGGGTTACGTAATCGGATAGGTAGGTAGGGTTTGATGGGAAGCTAATAAAACAGATCCCCCAAAAAACTTTCAGCACAAAACAAACTTTTTAGGAAGAGATTTAAATTATTTTGAATAAAAAGTAAAAAAGAGTTCGAACTGCTCCACATACTCTAAGGATAAACGACAAAACTAGGCAAGATGCCAAAGACAAGACAGGAAACCAAAGTAAAGTGAGAAAACAACATTTCATATTTGACTAAAAACCTGGTAGAGAGGAGTTGCAGCTGCTTTAACAAAATATGGAACCATTGAAAAATTTTTTCTTCACATCTCCATATGGATCCCCAACCCCCTTGTTACAAGAGCAAGAGATGCCACGTTCTAAATTCCTTAATAACAAGTAAAGTGACGGAAAATTTAAAAGATGTGAGAATAATTTTATCTGGAGAATCTTTATCTTACATGACAAACATTTCAGGGGATCCAATGTCATCTGATCACCATACTCAT
>JAODAL010026920.1:0-55863 GCA_025379985.1 Phyllomedusa bahiana
AACGGGCCCTGATGAATTTTTCGTTGGCCCCGGTTTCCCCTTTTGGCGGAAATGAGAAGGGATAAAAAAAACTCTGTTTACAAAAGGCTTTGGTTTTTTTTTTTCCCAAAATGCGTTCTTTGGAGCCCCGGCTATTTTAATTTTTTCAACCCCTTTTGTTTTTTTAAAGTGGTTTCGTTTTTCCTTTAACTTGGGTTTTTCCCATAACCCGTATTTAAGGGGGCGTTTTTTTTTTTGGAAATTTAAAAACCCAAAACGGCCCCCTTTTGGGCCCAAAACTTAAAAAAAAGCGCGGGTTTTTGGTTTTAGGAAAAAGAACCGTTGAAGGGGCCCCCCCCTTTTTTAAAATTTTGTTTTCTTTTAAAAATGAAAATCGACACTTTGATACATTAAAGTTCAGGGGTAGTTGTATAAGGCCTCGTTCACACAGCGGGTTTGGTTCCCGCGGCCAAAACCTCGTCCTAACCTTGCCGCAAACTCGCGTCTCCCGACGCGGGCTTGAGGCGCGGGTGCTGGGCGTGGTTGCGGCGTGGGTGGGGTGTGGTTTGGGGCGCCTTTTCAGCGGGGTTTGCCCCATGCAAATTTTAGGGGAGGGGAAAAACCCCCCCGCCGCCGCGGCACAGCCCCGCCCAAAGCAGAGAACCCGCGGCAACAAGAATTTTACAGGGAATTCTCAAAAACACGCGCGGCAAGGCCGCGGCCCCCAAAAACCGCGGCCAAACTGCGGTTTTTGATTATTAAGTGGTTTCCACAGGAAAAAAAGTTTTAATGGGCCGATTTGGGTTGGTTTTGGCGCGGAAACCTATTGGAACCCCCGGCTAAAACATTTTAAATCCGCCGTTTTGGAACCAGGTAACAGTTAAAATTTTGGTGTGCCCTCAAAAAAAACTTAAACCAGCCTTCAATGTCTAAAACCCCTGGGAACAAAAGTGGTTTAATTCCCAAGTGATAAAAAGTGAAATTGTGCCAATTTGTTTTTCCCCTCTTTTGTTCATGTGCCTTTTAGTGTTATAAGGTTCAGTGTGAATGGGAGGTGTACTATATTTGGGGTTATTGCTCCCCACTCTTAATGGTTACTGGAAGCTCGCTTGACCTCATGGCAAAGAATCTCTGAGGATTGAAAAAAAGAATTCTTTCTCTACATAAAGATGGCCTAGGCTATAAAAAGATTCCCAACACCCTAAAAACTGAGTTTGGCCCCAGGGGGGCCAAGCCCATCTGAAGTAAAACCCAAATTACAGGTTTTACTCAGAACAGGCCCCAAAAGGGTTCGCCCCAAAAAAGGTTGGTGAAATTGCTCCGCTTTTCATTTTCAGAGATTTTTCTTTTAAAATAGACATTGAGTGGCTTCCAGCATTGCTGAAGGGGTTAAAAGGGGCGGAGGGTTAGCCGGGTAAAGGTGTTTAAAAACCCTTTAGCAAAAAGGGCAAAAAAATTTTTCTGCGGGCCCTGTCGTCCAGAAGGAACCCTCTTTAAAGTTGTTTGAACAAAAAACCCCCGAAAAAACATTTTTTGCTGAAGACAAGCAAAAATAAGGACTTGGATTACTGAAACCATTTCCTGTGGTTTGATGGGGACCAAGATAAACTCAATTAGTTCTGAGGGTTTTCCAAGTTTTGTGGGGTGGCAACCCGTTGAGGATTTAAAAAGGAAAACTGTGTCTTGCCAAAAATCAAGCATGGTGGTGGGAGTATCAGGGTTTTTTGGGGCCCTCCCATGGGTGCTGCTGGCTGGGGGAGAGTTTACATTTTCATTTAGGGGGGAAAAAATAAATTTTGCCAACATGACAGTGAAAAAGTGAAGAAAGGGGCAGGACCCCCTCCCCCATACGGGTTCCGAAAATGTTTGGCCGGACCCCAAACACACCCCCAAGACGCCCCCACTGCCTTGAAAAAGAAAATAGTTAAAGGTTTGTTTGGCGGGCCCAACCCCTGTCCCCAGCCCCTAAACCCTATTGAGCATCTGTGAGCCTTCCTCAAAGGGAAAGGTAAAGGAGCCCCAAGGTCTCTAACATCCCAGCCCCCTGTTGTCCACTCGAGGAGGGGGAAGAGGATTCTGGTGGTTTCAACTAGAGATGAGCGAGCAGTAAAAATTCTAGTTCGAAATTTTGAACCGGGAAATTTAGTGTGTTCAGTTCGGGTTCTGTTGGGAAAATAAAAAATCGGGAACCCCTTAAAATCAATGGGAGAAGTGTTCTGATTTTTTTATACCTATTTTTCAGGTTGAAAGGGGAAACTGTAAAACCAAAATAAATAACAGTAAACTGGATACATTTGGAAAAAATTAGTGAAGGGAAAAAATTTTGGGTCTAAGAGTGCAGAAAAAAAAATTTAGAGGCAAAAAAACTTCATTCATTTCAAAATTAAAATGGGACAGCTTTGGGAAACAGGGGCGGGAGCTATAGGGGTTTCAGTGGTAGGTGACACATAGGGGGATTTGGAGAAAAGTTTTGTTATACAATTATGTTCCCCAAAAATGCCCAAAAAATGAACTTTTTGGGCATTGAGTAGGGTTAGCAAAACCAAACCTTTTGTTAAAATTTTTATTCCCTGTATTGAGAGTCGGAATTTTGTGGCTGCAAAAAAGCCAAAAAAACAGCTTCCCGGGTGTTGGGGAAAAAAAGCACCAAACAATTCCAAACTCCCCAAATTTTGTGTCTATGGAGAGGAAAATGTATAATAACTAAGAGGGAGTCTGAACAGTACAGGGGGAGTGACTGAAAATGGCATTCCAAGGGGAATTTAAAAAGAAAAATTTTAAAAAACATGGTCATGTGGAAATTTTTGCAAATCCCAAAGAGGCCCTACACCTCAGCGATGACATTTTTGAAATTTTCTGTGCTCTACATGATTGGATGGCCGCCCAAAAAAAGCAGAAAATTGCTTTTAAAAAAAAAAAATTAAAAAAGGTGTGTTTGAAAAAGAAATTTTTCTCAAAAAAACGTTAAAATGTTTTAGTTTGGTTCCCAAATTAAAAAATTCGAGAAGTTTTTTTCTAGAAATTAAATTTTCTAGAACGGTTCGACAAATTTCTGCTGCAAAATTTTGAAGTTTTAAATGAACTAAAGAGAGCTAAAGCAGTTCTAGAAAATAATGGTTACCCCCACTTTTTAAATTTTTACACATTTTGGGGACAATCTGTTCCCTTTTTTACTTAAGGGGTTTTCCAAAAAAGTGAGTTTCCCTTTCCTAAAAGGGTGATTCCCCTCTTTAGGCTTGGAAAAAAAAAGGCTTTTTGTTTTGTGTTTTAAAAAAAAAAGTACCTCCTTTTTTGATGTCATCACTCCACCTCCCATGCCTGCTCCTGATATTCAGTCTCTGTAGTTGAGTAAACATTGTTTAGGTAATCCACAGGGGAGAACTGTATTGTGCACAGGAGAGAAGATAAGCTCTTAGCAGACAGTTCTTTCATTTGTTCACAAACTGATGCAGGGGGGGGAGGGCTGAGCAGAGATCCAGGGAGCATCTGCATGTTTACTCAGATAATTACATTACAACCAGTGGATTCTTTATACAAAAGACACAGGATCTTTTCTCCCCAGTCCCTTCAAAGCTCCTTCATGTTCCCTGCCATCAGATAAGAAGTGCAAACAATGCAAGCATGGCCAAATCAGCTCCTGGTGGTGTCTAATGTAAACTGTCAGGAAACTAAGGGCATGTAGGAAGGCTGTAGATCTCATAGGCTTCACTTTTTTAATGACATACATTTAGAAAAGTAATTAAATACCCATTTTGGAGGATCCCATGTCAACATTAGATCGAGATAAAACCCCTCTAAGGGTGTATTGACTTTTGTTGCCAGCGATTTAGTCATTGATCGTTGTGTGTTGAATTATTTTGAGAGCACACCAAATTTACACTGTTATACAAGCTGTACACCGACTATTTTACATTGTATCAAAGTGTCATATCTTCAGTGTTGTCCCATAAAAATATATAAAATAATATTTACAAAAAGGTAAGGAGTGTACTCACTTTTGTGAGATACTGTATGTCACTGGGATAGTAAAGGCACAGAAACTGACATCACACCATCCGCAGTTGGTGTCAGCTGTATACAGTGTTCGATATCAGAGATAACTGTCTGTTTAACCCCTTAGATGCCTTGGACAACCAACACCACAGCTTCTAAGTGGTAGGCAGAGATTATGGCACATCCCATCGTTCATTTGCTTCATGTTCTCAGGGTGCTGATGGATATAGCCAAGAAGGAGAATATACACTCTCAACATTTGCAAAAAATTATGCCATTACTGTTAGAAAAGAATGTATCTTTATTGTTGTAGTAATTAAAGCAATAAAACCAATTAAAAGGTGCAGGTTTACAGTTACAGTATACATCTGAGCAGTATCACATAATTAATATACTTGATGAAATAACAGTTGATATCACATTTAACCAACAATAAAAAGTATCAGTATAACACACGACTATATACAGTTGAAAACAGAAGTTTCCATACACTATATAAAAGGACACATATCCATATTTATCTCACTATCTGACATGAAATCAGAATAAATCTTACCCGTCTTAAGTCAGTTAGGAACCACAATTATTTATCATTGCCAAAGGCCAGAATAATTAAAGAGAAAAAATTTTAAGGCATTTTTGTTACTTTCTGCAAAGTCAAAAGTTTACATACATCCATAAGTATTTGGTAGCATTGCCCTTAAACTGTATGACTTCGTTTTTAGATATCCTTCCACAACCTTTTCACAATAGTTGGTAGGAATTTTGGCCTATTCCACCTGACAGAACTGGTGTAACTGAGCCATGTTTATAGGTTTCCTTGCTCGTACCTGCCTTTTCAGCTTTGTCCATACATTTTCAGTTGGATTGAGATCATGGCTTTGTGATGGCCACTCCAAAACATTGTCTTGGTTATCACCTTAACCCACCTTGACATATGGGTATGTCCTGGTGGTGTTAAGGAGTTGTGTAACAGGATTGCAGCTAATTGCAGCTAACAACCGGTGGTTACGGCGCCGGATGGAGCAGCCGCCACTCCGCGCTGTTTAAGCCTTTAGGCACCGCTGCAAACATGGCTGTGCACCATTCCTCACTCTGATCAGAGCCCCCGCAGCGAAATCACAGGGTTCCAATCGTTGAACATGGCAGCTGAAAGCCTTGTGAAGGCTTCCATCGCTGCCATGTTTTTATTTTCACTACTTCCTGCCCCAGGCAGGAAGTGAGGAAATCACCATCTTTGTACACCCTAATGCATTGTTTTAAAGTGTAAAATAAAATATTATAAAAGTTACACATATTTGGTATCACTGCATCTGAAAAAGTCTGATTATTAAAATATAACATAATTTACCCCGTACTCTGAACACCGTAGAAGAAAAAAATTCCAAACGCCAAAATTGCCTTTTTTGGGTCATTTCACATCCCATAAAAATTGGAATAAATTTAATCAAAAAAGTCGCATATATTGCAAACTGGTAGCAATAAAAAGTACACTTCAATTTCAAGAATAGAAAATATTTAGAATTTTTTTTACGGTACCAAAACATAACAGAAGCCATACATGTTTGGTATTGGCAGATGTATATCAACCTGTAGAATACAGATAACACTTTTTTACCAAAGATTGAACTCCATAAAAACAAAACACCCGCAAACATGGCGCAAGTACGTTTTATTCACATTTTTTCAGAATTTTTTTGCAGTTTCCTAGTATATTCTATGGTATGATGAATGACACCATTAGAAAGTACATCTTGCACCGCAAAATAAAAGCCCTCATGTGTCTATGTAGATGAAAAAATAAAAACGTTATGGCTTCTGGAAGGCTGGCAAAAGGAAAATGAAGAGTCAGATTTTTTTGGGGGGGGGGAGAGTTAAGGGGTTAAGCCCCTTTGTAACCAGTTTAGCAGTATGCTTCAGGTCATTGCTTTAACTTCCTGGCTGATGTCTTTAGATATTGCTTCAGCCTTGCCACATAGGGAGACACATATGATCAGCTGTTTCACCCTTTTCTGGCATCAAATGCACCATAGTGAGCCGGCTACGATGTCTAATCCACCAAACGAATGTGTTAGGCAAATTGTTTGTAAGACTCAACACTTTTTAATGCGCCTAACATGAAGGGGCGTTCTGGAGGTGTGTCGCATCATCCTCGCATTATTAGACACATATATGAATGTGGTTCGGCAAAACCAGGCGCATTACTGCTTGGACAGGCAGACCTATTTTAATGTAGTCTGCCTGAGCCTGAGGAGTCGAAGTGGAGCTAGATTTGCTATAAGGGAAAAAAATGTCCATTATTTCTCAACTTACACCAGTACAATAATAAAAAGTAATGTATGATAATTATCAAATTATGTAAAATTAAATTATTTAAATGTAATAAAAATTTTTATCATATAAAATTAATATAAAAATATATAATATCCTCAAAATATAAAAATATCTCCTATAAAATGTATTTACATTTAATAAAATCTAAAACTAATTTTACATTAAATAACTCACTCATTATGTTTAGAGATGGGCGAATTGATTCTAACGAAGTGGAATTCGTTTAGAATTTCAGGAAAACTTCGGTTCTGAACGAAGTCGAAGTTTGGGGTACTTCGAGTGAACGAAGTGTGCTTTTGATTGATAAAATGGCTGCGAGCCCCATTGGGGCTACATGGGGCAAAGCACTCTGGGAGGAAGAAGGGCATAGCCTGCATGACATGGCAGAGATGAAGCCCAATCAGAACCCTGGATTCTGTGACGTTCACCGCACTATATAAGTTTCCGGCGCAACACTGGGAGCTCATACCGCTCTCAAATGTACTGATCAGGAAGGTGCTTGCCCGCGCTGATTGTGATTTGCTGGGTGTCTCAGCTGGGCTCAGAGACTGCTTCTCTTAATGTTCTATTTCTGCTTTTTTTGGGGGATTGGATCTGAAGTCCATGTGCTCCACTGCAGCTGCATATACATTTTAATGCTACTGCTCACAGCACATTGAATAATCCAAAGGTGATCTAAGCCAGTTCCTGTTTGTAGTCATTTAAAGAAACAGCTTTTTACAATACAAATACCACTTCATTTTTGGCTGCTCAATTCTTTTGGGGCAATTTACATCCAGGGGTTAATTAAGCGTTGTTTGTCTGCTGTGGTGACTCCAAGAAACCGTCTTTTTCACCGCCAAAAAAACAATTTTCCTGTAGCCAAAATTTCAAAAGCGAAGGTTAATTACAATTTTTTTTTCTTTTTTTTTGGTTTAGCATAGAAAAAACACCAACTGTAACACGCTACAAAAAGAGTAGTTTGTGGGCTAAATTTTTTTGCCAATTTACACCCAGGGTTAATTAAGCGTTTTTTTTCTGCTGTGGTGACAAAAAAAAAAACCGCTTTTTCCCCCCAAAATTAAATTTTCCTGTAGAAAATTTCACAACGAATTTAAATTACAATTTTTTTCTTGTTGGTAGCGAGAAAACACCCATTGTAACCGCACCTCGTATTTGTGGTTTTGTAAATTTTGTTTGGGCGCAATTTACATCCGGGGGTTAATTAAGCGTTGTTTTGCAGTTGTACCAGTAAAAGAAACTTTGTTTTTCACCGCCACAAAAAAATTTTCTTAGCATAATTCATATCCAAATTTAATTTAAAGCCTGTTTGTGCTTTTATTTTTCAAAAAATACACAAGTTTTTAAACGGCACATACAAGTCAATTTTTCCTCCCATTTGTGGGCGCAATTTAAATCCAAAGGTTCCCAAAGTTTTACGGGGTCATTGGAGTCAAAACAGGGTGTGTATTTATCTATCAGATATCTTTATCAAACAGTGTCTTTACATTTTAAAAACAAACAGTATTCAGCAGAGAGTGGCAGGCTTTTCCCTGCGAGTGGCAGAGGCAAAAACTTTCCCCGGGGCCCGGTCGCAGCACAGAAAGGGGGAAAGTCGCAGCAGGGGTCACTCAAGGGGCCACAACTGCCGCGTTTCATCTGGGGCCGTGTGCTTTTCAGAAACCCAAGGTTTTTGATTGGTTGACTGGGTCATCACTTCCCCCAGATGACATCTGACAACCCCAGCCAAGATTGGGGGAAAACTAAACCCAAAACCTTAGTTGGCATGGCCCGGGGAGGGGTCAGGGGCCCTCACCTGCCCCTAACCCGCCTCTGTCCCACCCGGGTTTCCCTCACCAGAACACATGGGGTCGGGCTCACCCACATATAGCGAGGATGAAAATTTGAGGAGGGCAGTCACAGCTCTTGGCACGAAGAAATGGGGCCAATTTCCCCCTCTTTTGCAGTAGGCGGCAAAGTATAGAGTTGAGAGTGGCATGGGGGTCATGTTGTGGGGGGTCAGCCTGTGATACCAAGACCGGTAAAGAGGCAGCATGACAATGAAACACAAATAGTTGATAGAGCCACCGCATTTGGGGGAGCCGGGTGAGGAAAGGGGTCAAAAATCGTCAGGAGAAGGGGGCGTCGCTTGCCTCAGCCGCGGCGCAGCCAGCAAGGGGGTCGTGGGCCGTGGTCGCAGGATAGCACATGTGGGGTGGGAGCCAACGCCCACGGGAAAAAAAACCCCGCTTGCAGGTCCAAAAAAGAGCGGAAAGGGCTCGTGGGCAGCGGGGCGTAGTCACTCAGTGGGAGCTTTGGCGGTAAAATCCGATACTCGGCGGTGTGGCAGTTTTTTGCTAAAACCCCGGAGGACCCGAATATGGGTATATTGAATCGTGGGAAAAAAGTGAAGCGGGGCCAGGGGTTAACGTTGGCACCACGGCCCTGCGTCAACACATGCGCGCCCATCCGGGGGCCCTGGGAAAAACGGTCAGATGTGGTGGTCCATTGCCGCCGCAGCAAAAACAGCAGCACACGCCCAGGGAGCAGCCATTGCAGCCATCAGGGCTCCACCACCTCTGCAGAAGGAGCTTTTCTTTTTTGACACATTCCCGGTCCAGATGCTCCTGCTCCTCGTACCATGGCGCCAGCATGTTCCGAGCGTTGCAAAGAGACAAATATGCTCCAACCATCCTAAGGTAGAAGCGACGTTTTCCCTGTCCAAGTTTTTGGGTGCGCGTCCCTCCCTTTCCCAAATGGTGGATCTGCACCTTCAGAGAACTAATGGCTTCTGCCGACCGAGAGGGAGAGTTCCAAGCCGTAATTTCTTTAAAAAAAGGCAGTACCACACTTCATAAATATGTAGAACGAAGGTGGGCCGCCCTTGAGCTTATCGTTTGTTTCAAAGGTGCACGGCAGCGCGGAGTCTGGGCTGTAACAACGGTCGGGGCCCGTAACTTTCCCTTTTACGGCCCCTGGGTGAATGGTTTCCGGGCCCCAGGCAACCAACAATTTGGGACAGGAACGCCGCTTTTCCCTCCATTTCAAACTGGGCCCCTGCGCCAAAATGTCCCCCTTCTCCCCCTCCATCAACCACCATCTCACCCCCCAAAAAACTGCTCACATACCACATGTGAGGACAGCGGTGTCACGCAGTTCTACACCTCTTGCCCGACGAACGAAGTCACACAGGGGGGGAACGCCCGCTCATGGCAAGAAATGTTTGTGTACTTTCTCCACGCAACGCAAATGGACCATGGGAGGACAAGGGAGGAACATTTGTCCGCGCTGCACCGAGGAGGGATGGCCATCCCCTGCAGGCGAGTGTTCAATTGGTTGTGAAAAGGTTCCTAAAGTCTTCCACCGATTTTCAGAAGATTCTAAAAAATGGCCAGGAAACTGTGCAGCACTTTTCCATTCCTACAAAAGCCAGGAAACCCTCCTCGAGTTGCAGCGGCAGAACGGCCTCCCCAACACACTCGGGGTATGCGATGTTTCCCCCTTGGAATTCCAGCCTGCACATTTTTGACCGCGTATGAACAAAGAAAAAGGCCTTTAAACGTTTTTTTTTGATGATCCAGAAACAGAAGTACCCCCTGTGTAACTTTGTGTCAGCCAGTGGCAGCTCATGCTGACACCTCCCGTTTTTTTGGGGCCCCATTCGGGGAGGGGCTTTTTTGTCACCCAGGACTAGGGATAAATAACGTCATTCCACTTTTCAGTCCGGAAACAGATGCAAAAATCTGTCTGGGCAGGGGACGGGAGACGTGCGATACATCTCGGGCCACAAGATTCCGGTGGGGACTGAAAGGAGGAGGAGAGGACATTTTAAACAAAGCATTGTCTGGGAAATGAGGGATTTTTAAACCCCGGGGACAAGAGAGGGGGGAGCAGGGGCAGCTGGAGGGGGGATGGAATGAGGGAAAAGAGGCAGATGACCCCAAGTGGCGTATACGTGGGGATAGGCAGGGACCCCTCGGGGGTCACTTGTCAGAGGCCCGCGCGCTGTTTTCCTGGCTAGTGACACCGAATGTCAGATCCGGGAGAGGGATGACTTTTGGCTCCCACCCTATTGGACCCTCGCTACCCCCAAAAAGGGGGCCTTTTTCCCAGCTGTGAGAGGGAGGACAAACTCAAATACTAAAGGGAAATCCTCCTAGTCAGTGGCCCCCCCCCTGGGCCCATTGGCCGCCCTTCTCTACATTTGACCGGGGGGGTTTTTCAGCGTCACGTATACGCCGGGATGCCGGGAAGTGGGGGGTCGGGCATACCCGCCCATCACAGCAACCTAGTCGGGTCCTGATGAGCCTTCCTTCCCCGCCTAGGGGAGGAGGGCGCACCCAGCAGCAGCGCAGGGCCTGGAGCGACCCTGAACCAACAGGTGGTGCCTATTGGACAGACCTGCCCCCCAAAAGGTTTTTGGGGGGGGTGCTGACTACTGGGCGCCAAAATGGTGTGTGGGGCCCCAATTGGAGTTTGCATGGGGGAAACTGTCCCTGCCCGGGCCAGTAGTGTGGCTCAGAGGGGGGTTCAGTGCGGGGGGGGCCCCCGTTACCCAAGGGGAACCCGCTTGTCCACGGGAAATGTGGAACGACTGACCTTTTTTTCAAGATGAATCAGGCTGGATCGGGCCCGGGGTTTCCCCACCAATCCTTTGGCGTCAGACTACATCCCATGACGCCTCACCCAAACTGTGGGAAAAAATTGGGGTTTAAATACCGCCCAGCCCCTTTTCTGATGCCACCACCCCCTGATCCAAAACATCTCTGACATTTCTCCAACTGCCACCAACCTCTTTACCAGGACTGGGATTCCACCCCCCTCCCCAAATGTCTTTTGCCACTGTCTGACCTCATGTACTGCTTGGCGCTGCCATGACCTACCACTGTGTCATTGTGCCACTCTTGGCCTACTCCTTTTTTTTTCCCCTCTAGAATTCATTTTGCCCTGTCTGACCTCATGCTCTGTGTGGCTGCTGCCTTACCTAGCACGTGTCATTTTGCCACTCTTTGGCCTATCCTTTTTTGCCACCCCAGAATTCTTGTCCCCTCCTGACCTCATCTGCTGTGGCTGCCGCCGTCACCTCCAAACCCCGTCACTGATGTTCCCCCTGAGCCCCCCAGCTTGTTTTTTTCCCGCTGTTGCTGCCCTGACTTTATCAGGAACATTCCCCCTTCAGTTTTTTGGTATTTTGCCCTCTTAAGTGCCCAGGGAATTTTATAGTGAAGCGATTCTAAGCGGGGGCATCCTGTCGTGTCTTACTAAAACACAACATTTTATGAAGACCAAAAAACCCAAACTCCCTCGCAAAATTTAAGCATGGCACAAGGTTCTACAGCACCCTGGAGGCTCTGTGCGCCTGGAAATAGCTGTTTTTTAATGGATTCGTCCAAAATAATTCGGAACAAATTATTATTTGTTGGGAAATTTTGGGGAAATGAGCAAAACCCAATTTCGAGAAAATTTCCCCCTCTCTAATTATGTTGTTCAAAATTTTTTAATTTTTTAAATTTTTTCTTATTAAATTTAAAATTTACTTTTCAACCCCATCCTTTTTTTTTACACACAGAAGAGCCCGTACACCACAGGTCTGGGTTGGGATCATTTCTATTCACTACTGTATTCCCCAACCTTTCTATACCTTTATACAAAGGGGCTTCAAGGCCAATCCCCTTGGGGACCAAAAACCCGGAGAAAATTTTCTCCCCAAATTTTTGGGGGCCAAAAAAAACCCTTTTCTAAGCGCAAAACCCAAAAAAAAGGGGCCGGCCCGCCATCTCTCCCCTTCTTCTTTCCCAAGGGGCCCTCAATTTTGGGGAAAGGGGGAAAATTTCTTCTGCCCCATAATGATCCCCCCGCTGACGCCCTTTTCAAGTTGGGGAAAAGGGGCTTAGGGCCGCTTCTTTACCCCCCTGTCGTGGGGCTTGGGCCAAAAATTCAAAAAATTTTGCCCCAGGACCTAAAAATGTTAGTCGTTTTTTATGCTTTCAAATAAAACGGCTTTTTATGTTTTTTTTTATAATTTTCTTCCGGGAGTGGCCTTTTTGATGTTTAAAAAGCCATGTGGTAATGAACTTTTTTCAGCTTCCCCAACATTTCACAAGGCTTTGCTTTTGATTTTGGGGTTGATATGCACATGTCGGACCAAAGCACGTTCATCTCTGAGACAGAGAACCTGTCTCCTTCCTGAGTGGTATGATGGCTGGAAATTCCCATCTTGTTTGTACTTGCGTACAATTGTTTGTACAGATGAAAGAGGCACCTTCAGGTATCTGGAAATTGCACCAAAGGATGAACCAGACCTGTGCAAGTTCACAATTCTCTTCCTGATATCTTGGCTGATTTCTTTAGATTTCCCCATGATGTTACACACAGAAGCAGTGTGTTTCTGGTGTGCTTAAAAATACATTCACAGGTGTGTCTCTAACTAAGATGTTGCCAATAAACCAGAAACAGAAGCTTCCAAAGACATGACATCATCATATGGGCCGTCCCAAATTATTTAAAGGCATAGAAATCCTTGTGTAAACTTCTGACTTTACAGAAAGTAATAAAAATGCCTTAAAAATTCTGTCTCTCTTATTTGGCAAATATAAATAATCGTGGTTCCTAATTGACCTAAAACAGGTAAGGTTTATTTTGTATTTCATGTCAGATAGTGAGAAAATCATGCATATGTGTCTTTTTATATACACTGTGTTCCAAATTATTATGCAAATAATATTTTCTCTTATTTTCCAAAATTACCTATATGAACTGCAGTCATTGTAATTTTCCAGTCATCAACTATTAGAGTATAACTGAAAGGTTTTTGAACAAACTGCCTATTATAACAGTATATTTTATACAAAAAAAACCTCAAAATGCACTCAAAATCCATGTTCTAAATTATTATGCACAGCAGAGTTTTCAACCTTTTCATTTTTATAGCGAACACAAAAATGGTCATTTGTGATTTTATAAGCATTAGCAGGTTATTACAAACTGAAATCAATCAGTTTTCAAGTCAAAACTTTATTCTAGGTGATGTTACATGTGCACATAGGACCCCTTGTTCGAACCGAGCTTCTGAACTCTCTCGCCCATTGAATTTGTCAGGTTTTGGATGGTTTCTGCTTTAATTGTTTTGCATGAGGACAGAATACCCTCCCAGAGCTGTTGCTTAGATGTGAACTGCCTCCCGCCATCAAAGACACTCCTTTTGATGATGCTCCAGAGGTTCTCAATGGGGTTGAGGTCAGGGGAGCATGGGGGCCACACCATAAGTTTGTCCCCTTTTATGCCCATAGCAGCCAGAGATGCAGATGTGTTATTTGCAGCATGAGACGGTGCATTATCATGCATGAAAATGATCTTGCTGCGGAATGCACGGTTCTTCTTCTTGAACCATGGCAGGAAGTGCTGTTTGAGAAACTCCACATACATTATGGAGTTCATCTTTACACCTTCAGGGATCCTAAAGGGGCCGACAATCTCTCTCCCATGATTCCAGCCCAAAACATTACTCCACCTCCTCCTTGTTGGCGCCGTAGCCGTGTTTGCATGGGGTGTCCATCAACCAGCCATCCTCCACTCCATCCATCTGGACCATCGAGCGTTGCACGGCACTCATCGGTGAACAAAACAGTTTTGAAGTCAGTCTTCATGTATTGTTTGGCCCACTGGAGCCGTTTCTGCTTGTGTGCAGTGGATAGAGGAGGTCGACAGGATGGCTTACGCACAGCTGCAAACCTCTGAAGGACCCTGCATCTTGTTGTTCAGGGGACGTTGGAGGCACCAGCAGCTTCAAAAACTTGTCTGCTGCTATGACAAGGCATTTTTGCAGCTGCTCTTTTAACATGACGTAATTGCCTGTTGGAAAGAGTCCTCAATTTTCCCTTATCAGCACGCACACGTGTGTGCTGTGAATCAGCTACATACTTCTTGATTGTGCGATGATCACGATGAAGTGTCTTGGCAATGTTGATTGTAGTCATGCCTTGACCTAAACACTCCACAATTTGTTGCTTCTCAGCAGCCGACACATCCTTTTTCTTTCCCATTTTGGCTGAAAATGTAGGCCGCTTAATAATGTGGGACAGCCTTCTTAAGTAGTCTTGCCTTTAATTGGACACACCTGCCAAACTAATCAGCACAAGTGTCTGCAAATGCTTTCAGTGATATAAAGAGCCCTGACACACATCACCATCAATGAGTTTAACTGACAAACAAAAAAATTCTTACCTTATCACTCCTAAACACTTTTTGCATAATAATTTGGAACACAGTGTAGTGTATGTAAACTTCTGGTTTCAACTGTAGATAGAATAGAGTTATGCATATAATAAATAAGTCGTAAAGACATTGAAGAATACAAAACAGAAGTATTTAGCTTTGTTATGTATGCATAACATCTTATTTTATCTATATAGTAAGTTATTATACTGTTGTATTACTTTTATGGCAGTTACATGTGACAGCACTTGTTATTGTGAGGGGCCCCGAAACTCAGATAGGGCGACAGGAAAAGACAGACATCGAATCCTATCACTAGGTTCCCAAAGCTGTCCCTGCCTGCTTGCTGGCCCGACCCTAAGCAGTTGGGGACAACTGGACAAAGGTCCCTTTACTGGTAAAACAAGATAGACAAACACAATAGAGAATAGTCGGGCAGTAATGGGTCAAACCGGAGATAGCAAATCAGAACAGAGATGGCAGGCAAAAAGCGGACGTCAAAAATACAGTCAAAGGGATCAGAAACCAGAGCAATATAAGAGAATCTTCAATGCCAGCTCAAGCCAAAAGAGACTATCACAAGCAAAGTCCTAGATACAAAGTGGTCTACTTAAAGGATGTCAGAGTTCCAGTCCAGGGCGTGATTGGACCAGCCCTCTGACATCCAAACCACATAGAATTCAGGCTGGCAGTGAAGACAGATGATTGGTGAAGGCACATGTCAATCACCACTCAGCCTAAACCATCAACAGCCCAGCAGTAGGGCTAGCAGAGGCAGCCAGACGGGTGTGGTGGAAACCTGTCAATCATCACACATCAAGTGCTAGGATCAGGCAGAGTCCAGACTGACACTAAGAAAACATATATTTCAAGCACAGAATCATGGCCAAAAGCGCAGGCTCTGCCATACTTTACTGAGGCCTGAACACCCTTTTTATCGCCTTATCTATATGCAGTTATAATACCAGCAACCACCCCCTCATCATGTGAGTGGTTGTCTTATCCGTATTTTTGCATTTGTGTAGTCTCCCCTTATATAATATTGTGTTTTTTCTGCATACTGGTGTGGACTGGTACTTATCCAATATGTACTTTTTATTATTCAGTTGCTCCCTTAGTGGAGGGGTGTGAGAGCTACTGCTCATTAGTTATCCGCACCTGTTATATCTTCTCCAATTAACATAGGAGCTTATATTGCCTCCTACTTAGTTTAGTCTATTGTCCAGCCATTGAGCTGTAAGTATTGCCTTGTGTTTGTATTTTTGAGAAAATGATCAATCACCAATTTGCAACGGCCAAAGAGATGATGCTGGAACTGTTACCTGGTGTCGTTTTAATTAAATATATAAAGATGACCCCTTGTTCTTACTCATTTCTAATATGGGATTGTATGTCAAGTAAAAGACCAGGGTAGGATTACATTCATTGTCCCAACAATTGATGCACAGGTATACATAGAACTCATGGACACTTTTTTTTTAATTCCAGTGCAAAAAATAGGTTTGGTGGGGATGAAATCATAATAATAATGCATCTTGCCACATTCTTAAAGGGGTGACTAGGAAATAAAAAAAATTCTTAGATGGCTTGCTTGAGTCATTTCCCTGTGATATTGTCTGTGCTAATGTGTACTTTTCCTGTTCTGTATGTAGCCTTCTTTCTCTGCAGCAAAGCAGCAGCATTTAGTGTTTGAAAGCGGTTTCCCTTTGTCCTGTAAGACTACAAGTTCTAGGATCATTTTCTGGAATTTGTCTATCTGCTCTTCTCCCAAACTCAGTGTCAGTCTACATCCATTGCTTCCTACCTCATATTGAAAGCCTTGGGAGGCAGGACCAAAGACTGCCCTGAAGAAAGCAAAACTCTTTTGGTCACCTGATCTCCTGGGCTCCACACAAAGCTGTGTTCCTGAGCTTCATATAATCAGACAACTGATGTAGAACTGCATGAAACCCGCAGAAAATGTAAGTAAGTATATTGAATAGTATCTTTACAAGCCAAGACACACATAATAAACATATACATGTTAATGAATATTTATACTCTAAAGGTGTAACACGCATCTTCCTATTAGGTTCCTAGAACAAAACCATTTTTTGTATTGAAACTAAAGTAATAAAATAACACATGAAATATACATATATTATCTAAAAAAAATATTCTAGTTGCATTGGAGGTCCGGTCATACCTCTAATATGGGTAACACAGTCCTGATCAACTATGATCATATTCCACATAATACATCATCATACACTTACAATTCTATATTAGGTCACGATGGAGATACTAGTAACAGCATAATTTAAGTTGTGCCCTATTGCTGTCCACACTTGCTGAAAGACACAATTGTGCAGTCATCGATATCAAAATACCCACCTGACTACATGCAAGCAATTATCTGAGGAGTATACTAAGACATCATTATTAGTTGACTCTCTGCTATTCACAGCATTCAATCACAAAGAGAGTGATAGTGGAAATCATGTACAGTGTCATCTCCTGGACTACTCACATCAAGCACAAGACAACAGTGACTGTGTGCACAGCGATGTCAATAAAACCTCCCCCGAGCACTTGTCAGGACTTGGCTAATTGGCATTCCACAGCACTGACAATCCGATTCCGGACTAAGGGCACAGTCACTAAGACCACCTCTACCACGATTCAGGGCACAGCCAATTGATCCTTTGACAATGATATTTAATGACCTCTTAATTCATCTACGAACGTGAGGAAAACATGCTGGACTTTGTATTATAAGATGCATATAAGATCATTTATTAAAATATAAAATAAGATGCGTTTCGTGTTTTAATGCACTTCATCTAGGTCCATAGCTAGCAGTAAACACAGGACCGTTTTATATCCTTTTGAAAAAACCACCAGGATGTGCACTTGTGCTAATTGGTGTCATCCAATGACATTTTTCATTTTATTGGTTAAAATCTAATAAACTACTTCACAGTAATAAAATAACATATTTATCAAGATATTAGAGAATGGACATAAAACGCACACCGTCTTGTTCTCTATCGATTGAAGCCCTAGGGAGTGTTGTGCCTCAGCTTGCATAACCCCCAAAGGTTAGTACATTGATACTAATAATTCCACTCTGCTAAATCTTTTACCGTGCTAGTGTGTGCTGTCTTGTATCTCCTCTCCCTATCTTTTTGATATTGGATTGTGTTTGTATTTTACTGCCACACCAGTGTGCACCTATGCTCATTTCTTAAAAAAAAAAAAAACTTTTTGGATGTGCAGACCAAACATTGTTTTTTCTGGACTGTTTGTATGGAGGAGTGGCTGCCCCCATTTTGGTTTTTGCACTCAGCCCATCCACACAGGTTTTTAAATCAATGCAGAGTAGCTTGTAGCTGGAATCTACTCTCATTGAAATGTGGAGGTCTGAACAGGCACCAAGAGAGGTAACATAAAGCGTAAGTTCCCATTTGTATAGAGGTTTCCTTGTCCATGGCAGGTGGGCTTAAACAGTTTTGATCAAAAATGTAAACTAAGAACCTCAAATTTTTCATGTATTCTAAGTAGCAGAAATGCTTTTCCAAAAATTCCTATGTTCTTTTTGATTGTTTTTTAGTGCTAGTAGTGTGCTGCTGATACTGGATTGTGTAAGAAAAACATATCAGACGGTAGAAAACAGACATCAAGCCCTGCATTGGGTATAACATAGTATATCATTTTTTTCCTGGAGTGTGTAACACGATGAACTTGGGCTGTAGCAACACGTGGCTTAAATAATCAGCATCTCATCAGATTCAGCTTGGACTGACAAATATGGTTTCATTATGTCCACCTCTGATGATGTAAGTGGTTACGATCTGACTATTCATGGCTTGTAAGAACTGATTATTTGACTAAATGTGTCCACTGACAACTTAATCAGCTCCAGTCCTACTTGGATGTAAGTGAATGTTATTGCAATGAAGCGGATAGGACAAACATCTGCCAAAACTTCTGGTACCACTTATATCCAGAAAAAATCAACCGGTCTGGTCATTGTTTACCCCAGCATCAGATGTTACAGGAGGGTCTACCGGATCCCATTAATTAGACTGTGAATGGGCATTTTTAGTGACAAAAGATGTGGCAAACAGATCAGTTATAATTTTCAGAACAGAATGTACAATTTGCAATATGGTTACTAAGATATCAACAGGTCAGTCCTGACCAGCATTCTTGGAGAGTTTTAAAGGGGTTTTGCCACAAAGTAAAATTGACGTGGGAAGCTTGCAAATTAAACAATAAACACAGGTTTGGTTCCTGCAGGGATTTGAACCTAGGACCGTTGTGCCTGGAGGCAAAAATTTTACCTCTCAGCTATTCACAATGCTTTACATAAACAGACCTTTCTTTGACTGCAGAGAGGAAAGGCATGGTGATGTCATCCCGCTGGATCACATAATATGCAATTCAAACAAATCACACACGCCCCCTTCTGAGCATACCGAGCTGAAATGCTGTATACAGGAGATATGAAATGAGATTGTACCAAAACCCCTTTAAGGAAAAATAAGATAGGACAAGTCATGTCTTCAATGACATTTTTATTATTATGTACTAAATAACTAGTGTATTAAGTGACAACCCCTGAGGAAGTAACCGTGAAACGCGCATAGGGGCTAGTGGCTAATACTACTTGAAGCAACTTACCATGGATAAGATCTACATCAGCTTTCATAGATCATGTTAAATTGGGCTTGATGATGTTTATACTTATTCACACTTGTGTTGGTACATTTTTACTTCTGTTTATGAATACCCTTCCATGATGAAGTACTTACATACTCCGCCCATGTATTAAGGCCTATTCTGTTTGTGGTTGTCTCATGTTTATTTAGATGTACTATCATGCGTTTTAAAAACTATTTAATAAAGATTGATATATTTTTTAATGGTAGCCTGTCCTCCTTACTCTGTCTGCTTGGGGCCTACCAGTATAGTTGATCCTTGGGCCCCACCAGTGGAGATGATCCTTGGGGCCCACCAGTGGAATTGATCCTTGGTGCCCACCTGTGGAGTTGATCCTTGGGGCCCACCAGTGGAATATATACTTGGAACCAACCAATAAAGTTTATTCTTGGAGCCCATCAGTGGAGTTTATCCTTGGGGCCCACCAGTGGAGTTGATCCTTGGGGCCCAACAGTGGAATTGATGCTTTGTGCCAACCAGTAAAGTTGATTCTTGGAGCTCACCAATGGAGTTGATTCTTGGGTCCCACCCTACAGCTATTATACATGACTGCACATGCCTCTTGCACTCTGCCTCTCTTTCTCTGTCTTTTCTCTGGAAGCTTTGATGCCCAGGGGTCTACTGAGGATTTTCGTTGTTCCCCTTTGGGCCAGTCGGAGTCTGTATATATTTGAATCTAGGGCTACAGGAAAAAGTTAAGCTGCAGGTAAATAGGTCAGACTGTGCTGTTGTGTAGAGCTAACTACTTCCAACCTGCAGGTCTCTTTTATCTTAGCATTCACACATTGAAGCTATAAAGCAGTGACTTCATCTTGGCGAAAAGGGATTTGGAGACTTTACTGGCCATATAAGGCTCCATTTAATCCAGACATGGAGGAAGATAAATAGTCTTATAAGTGACAGTAGAGCATAAAGTAAAAGCTCTGCTGAAGACCCAATAGTATCTCTATTGTCCTCATGCTTTCATGGAAGTCTGAAACTAGGTCTATTGCTATGTTACCTGCGCCGCATACTACTAGTATGAAGAAGAGTTGTGTAAGTAAACTATCTTATGTTTTAAGCCCTGTACAGTAGTCCTGACTCATTATTCTTTTTGAGGGACTGCACTAAGGAAACAATCAAAGACACAACTTGAGTGTTTTGGGCTCCAATCCAAACTCTCTAAGGCCTTCCTTTCCCATAAATCTTATGTCATTTATACAGCTGTTTTTTTCTTATAAGGTAGAAGTACCTTCTATGCATCCTCAAGCTTTGTGGACTAGGAGTCATCACATCTTCATAAAAAACAAGCTTAATCCAGCTCACCCATCCATAGAAGAGCTCAAGGACCACCAGGACAATGGAAGGTATCCAAACCAGAAGAACGTTGATGCCCAGCGAAATTTCAACTGAATAAAAGCAGCATTTATTTGAGGCAAACAAGTTAAAAACCACATGTACAGGGAAAAATCTTACTCGTGCTACGACTGAGGGCTGATATTGTGTGTGGCCTGAAACGCGTTAGATTCTTCCCTGTACATGTGGTTTTTAACATGTTTGCCTCAAATAAATGCTGCTTTTATTCATTTGAAATTTCGCTGGACATCAACGTTCTTCTAATCACATCTTCACATGTTATAGATAAATATACAGTTTTGTGAATATTGCACTGGTTCTCTGAAACAAGCTGCTCCGTACGATCAGGCACACTCATAACCCACACAGTTTTAAGAGCACCCGAAAATACATATTCTTAGGCAGGCCTTCCACGATCCCTAATTGCTAACCCCCCCCCCCCCACCCCCCACTTTGTCCCTGCACTTGGGCATTCACAGGCACTTATCTATATATAGATGTACAATCTGGGTGGCAGGTTCACCAACTTTTTATGTTAACTCCCCTGTATTTATGTAACATGGCTGGAGCAATGTGTAATCCAAGCACTTCTCACCCTTCGTCTCATCCATGCACCCTTGTAGATTGTGAGCTCTTGCGAGCAGGGCCCTTACACCTTGCGTCTGATCTGTAAGTAGGTTTTTACTCTGTAATGTCTGGTTTGTCTGTACTTATACTCCCAAAATTGTAAAGTGCTGTGGAATATGTTGGCGCTATATATATAAATAAAGATTATTATTATTGTAGTTTGGATGGAGCAAGCACAATATCCTTACCGTGTTTCCGAAAATAAGACAGTGTCTTATATTCATTTTTTGCTCCAAAAGACGCGCTAGGTCTTATTTTCAGGGGATGTCTTATTTTTCTATGAACAAGAATTCACATTTAGTGTTGAACAAAAAAAAATCAACATTTATTAATATACTGTAGTCCTGTCATCACAAACATCAGCATAATCAAACAAACTCTGAATTCCATCAAGAATTTCTTGTCACTCTATTTCTATGTACAACAATCTTTGGTAGATTTACTGATCCTGGTAAAAGTAACATTTATTCAGACCGTCATGTCATCATATTCTGGAACATCATCACAACTCTCCAAACCCGAATTTCATGATCAATTTCTTGTGACTCCATTTCTTTTAGAATCATTGGCCCCAACCTCTCATGTCTAGCAATAGCACTTTCCTTAAATGAGCACCTCTTTTCCAGGTAGCCTCCCACACATGGTATGTCCTATCTAAATGATCTACTAATGCTAATGTATGGTGTTGGGGGAGCTGCAGCAATGACTTCCGTCAGGTCTTATTTTCAGGGGAGGCCTTATATTTCTAAGCTTGAAAAAAATTGCACTAGGTCTTATTTTCTGGGGACGTCTTATTTTTGGGGAAACAGGTACGTGAATAAAGATTTGGAGATAACAGGCAAACAAGGTAAGAACCACAGAAGACAAAGAACAATGAAAACTTGACTGTGTTTCTAAATCCTCGTCGAGAGTCTTCTGGTACAGGAAATATTTGTCTACTGCCACTGGTAGCTGTCACTCATGTTGTAACTTTTCTGTCACAGAGTCACTCAGAGAGTCTATTACCCTCCCACCTTCAACATAAGAAGACAATTACAGTGGAGTACCCTTCTACACCGACCCCTCTTTGTCTACAAAGACACCATTTCTGCAGTGTGTAAAACACGATCTTACATAAAAGACTATTTTTTTTTGTTTTTCACAGATGTGTCTTGAAGGCCATAACCTAATTTATTGCCAAACGGATACCAATCTTTATGGTAAAGATTGAAAAAAATGTGTTGTTTAATGGTAACATCAATAAGAAGCGGAGTCAACTTGCTTTTAATACAGGTTTTAATAGAACCAATAGGAATGGGACCTAAGGGGAAGTTTATTTTACATGTGAGATGGAAAGGAAGTAGATAGCTGCTTTCCTACATAGGCTTTAATGTGACTATATGAAAAGAAAGGTTGGACAAAGTTGAAGTTGCATTGTAAAGAGATACAGACTCTAAACAAGTATTTGTTGAAATCTGTAGAAATATGCTTTTATACATTAAAGGGGTTGTCTCATCTCAAAGTTTCATAGGATGCATGAATTAAATAATGCTGCTTTGCTCTGTCACTTCCTGGTCAAGCTGTCTGTAATTAGCATATGAGCTCTGCATATTCAGACTTCTCTGTTTATTAGTCTAGATTAAATAAATTACCTTCTCTGAGGTCCAGAGAAGCTTCTGAGATAATGTAAACAGTAGAGTAATTAATCTTTTGTCTGAAAGATCAGATAACACACAAGCTCTCACACTGCGGGCCACACCTGTGTGATGATGACTTCACTCCCTGCTATCAGATAGAACAAACAGCAGGGGAGAGAGAGTACACAGGTCGGTCACTTGGGAAACCTGAGAGCCCTCAGATGGTGATAAAATCATTTGTAGCTCCTTAACAAAAAAAAGATGAACAAAGCAATATATTTGGAAAACATCTTCATTTAGTGTTCCCTACATTTTGAAAGCTAATCTTTGTAGTGAGACAACCCCTTTAAGCTTATAAAAATGGCTAGGAAGAGTATCATGAAGTCAACCTCTTTTTAAGAATACCTGGGAAACTGTACGGTTACAAGCCCACCATGGCTTCTCACATAATTCATAGATGGGCTGGATCTGCCACAACAAAATAGTATTTTACTATTGGTACTTGATATAAGTAGATGGGTCTAAGAGTGGATCCTTCTTATATGACATCCATCTGCCCTATAGAAGGGCTTACAGGAAGGGGTTGCCTTCAAATCATAATTGTCACGCTTTAATTGGAGTTGCATTTAGTGTTTTTTTTTTACTATAACATTAGTCCAGTGAGGACCTTTGCTGCTAAGATCACACATTCTTCATATGACACACTATATACTGAAACATTCTCCCTAACTTTATTGTCACTATTTAATCTGTAGTTTTTGGTTCATGGAATTGTCTTTCCTAGTCACATCTGTTTTAAATCTGAAAAGCTCGTAAAAGTTGTTTAAACCCAAAAATAAATACTCATGCTTAAAAAAAACACCCATCTGAAAACAAGAGAAACTGTCAAAGAAATCTTTTAAACCTAGTGGTGAAGGAAAGTAAAACAAGATTTAGGACTTATTGTTCAAAGAAATTTCCTTCTTAAATGACACCTGTCCTTACCGCAGACATTCTTTAAAGGTGAAAGCACACGGGGCGGATTTGCTGCTAATAAACCAAAGGTAAAAATATCGTCAACAGATCGTGCTCATCCTGGTGCAGATTTTGTTGAGAATTTTAGTGCATTGAAATCAATTGGGAAAATCCACAATAGAAATTGACATGCTGCAGATTTAAAATCCGCACCACAGGTCAATTTTTGCATGGAAAATTTCTGCCAAGTGGACAGAAGATTCATAAAATCCCATCCACTGTAGTCTGTAGCGGATTTCCCATGTGCAAAATCCGCAGCAATCCTGAATCCTGTCCATCTTGCCAATATTCTGCACGAGGACTTTAATACCCATCCAGTAACATTTCGGGACTAAGTGCTAGGCTACATAAACTCCACTTCTTAAAGACGCTGTCCATAATTAGAAAAACATGGCTGTTTTCTATCAAAAACAGCAACCTTTGTCACAGGATGTTTCTGGTTTTATAGCTCAGCTCCATTGAAGAGAACTGAGCTGAGAAGCAATACATATCCTATGACAGGGGTGGTTCTTTTTGGAAAATAAATAGTTATGTTTTTCCAACCCTGGCAGCAGGGTCGGGACGACAGGTAGGCAAAGGTAGGTGACCGCCTAGTATGCCCCTTCAACCCACGCAGAAAAGGGGGCTCAAGGAGGTATTGAGTAGGTCAAATTTTCTATTGGGAAGGGCGTTATATGCCTTATTTGCCTAGGGCACCAGAATACCTTGTCCCTGTCCTATTTGGAAACATCTTTAAGGTGCCAGCTGGGCATGCACTAGTTGTGGTCAGTTATGGATGCCCAATCTTGAAGCAATGCCTCTTTAAGGGGGCTATCTCACCATGCTGTTTCACAGAGACACAGACAGCTTTAAATTCTTGCTTCCTCACTCTTCTTGGTTAGGCTATTGGTGGTTCTATAATAGTGATTAGCATATCAGCTCTGTATTCCCAGCTCTTGTAATTGCAGTGACATGACTGCAGGAGATTTAATCTATAGTGCACATCTGAAAGTAAACAATCAAAAGTAATTAATTTATTTTGTTTGTTAGAGATAACACACTCTGTTCTTACACTGCCGGCCATCCTGTTGTGACATCACTCCTTGCACTCTGTCTAATCAGGAAGGAAGAGCAGGACAGTAACCATAGAAACCTGTGTGCACTGAGAGGAGGTAACATTTCTCTTATCTCCTGAGCAAGGTAACATAAATATAGTAATATATATTAAAAAGATATTGATTTAACATTCCCTACATGTTGAAAGCTAATCTTTGTAGTGAGACAACCCCATGAAAGAAGGGTAAATGTTGTTCATCAACTCATCTGTAAGAAAATATCTGCTAACTGATCTTGGTGTTGGCAATTCCAAAGGACTCTTCTTAGTACATCTGCTAACAAGTGTACATGTACAAATAAGGATCTAGAGAAACGATATTCATTTGAGTAGTATATTAGCGTTATCCTGATTCTATTCTGTCGGCTCATGGTCTACAGTCAATAAATGGTCAGTTGGCTGTCACTGAGCTCTCATCATGAGTTCTTCCAAGGACTGGTCTCTATGATTATCATAAATTAGGAGAACTTCTTTGATGTCATCTTGTTGGAATCCCATGTCAATGAACTGAAGTAGGAGACGGAGATATTCAGCAGCCTGCACAAGACATAGAACAAAAGTTAGGATTTTTCGCATTAAGCTCAGATGAATTAAAAGTCACTTACATTCAGCAATGGAGCAATAAGTACATATGGTAATATGCCGAACAGATATACGACATGACCGCCATTTCCACAAGTGGTTTATTTAGCTTTCCGCTGTAAACTCTCCCACTCTATAGAGTTTTCTGTCTATACTTAAAGGAGTTTCTATCCTAAAAAAATTAAACAAATTGTCTACTACTGTCTAAACCCCCCCCCCCCAAAAAAAAAAAAAAAAATTACTCCCCTTGTACTCAGAGAGAACAGAGACAACACTGGCAGCTTTAGGGTATGTTCACATGGGGATATTTCGCTGCATAATTGCGCTCTAATACGGGCGAGATGTGCGCCGAAATTACTATAATCTATAGTTCTCATAGGGAACTATGGATTACACCTCCTCTTCCCACTTGTACAATACGATATCGGGGAGATAAGTGACATCAATTATTTGCGGCGAAAACGCGCCGCAAGTAATGAGTGTCAATGAAGCCGGCGGCAAGTACAAAGTTAAGTACATTTCATTTTATTTTAATCAGTTACAGACTATTTCTCTTTTTTTAAAGTTTTTTTTTTTTAACACCCTCTTTAATTTCAATGACCACTCAATTATACATCATCATCTCGTCTGTGAAACAACGCAATGTTGTACAAAACAGCAGTGTGAACAGGAGTACAAAAACAGATATAAAGGTGTGTAATAGGCTGTCTGCACACATATCCCTCATTGCTGTCACAGATAAAGGCAACATTTATCAGAGTTGCAAAAAGGGATGATTATTGGCCTTTCGGCTAATGTTTCTTTTTTTTTTTAATCTACATTTTTATTGAAATTTTTTAAAGTAAGATTACAGAAATTACAAATCCCATACCATAGTGAGTGATTTAGATGACATCAACAAACTAACAAAGAACACATGAATAAATACAATCGTAAATTGCCATGGATCTACTTCAAAGTTAGAGCAAGTTTACTGAAGAAAAAGAGAAAAAAAATAGGCAGTGGGTAAATGTGAGAATCGTACGAGGCAGGAATTAAATCTATTAAAAGAAATATTGTTGTTTCTATGTGGAAGCTTGAAGTGGATCTATTATCACATATCATAATATGTGCAATGTATTATAACGTTCCATTATCAGAAAATATCTGTCTGCTAGATTTATCGGACTAGTGTATTGTCATTATCTTGATTATATTCTGTCAGCTCATGGTCTATAGTCAGTAAGTGGTTGTTTGGCTGTCGCTGAGCTTTCATCATGAATTCCAAAGGCTATGTTCACACGGCGTAATTGCAGCGCGTACAGTACAGCCACAATTACGCCGGGTGCTTTGGGAGTCGCACTAATACGCGCGTACTTCCGCAGCGCAGGGGCCCCATTGACATTCACTACTCGCGGTGCGTATTCGCCGCAAGTAACTGACATGTCACTTATCTCCCCGCGCGCACAATACGATCGTATTGTCCGAGCTGGGAAAGGAGGCGTAATCCATAGTTCTCTATGAGAACTATGGATTACCGTAATTTCGGCGCGCATCTCGCTCGTATTAGAGCGCAAATACGGCGCGAAATATGTGCCAAAATTACCCTATGTGTACCCAAAGACTGGTCCTTATAATTGTTATAAATTAGGAGGGGGAAACGTATAACATCCCAAAGCTTCTCCTAGCAATGAGCCAGGCCTGTAGGGATCTGCTAATAGATTAGGGAGCTCGATTGTAAAAAGGGTCCAGTTACGATAATTATTATTATAGGAGCATTGCCTTTCAATTCACAATCCCCTAATGATGTCTCTCCACAAGGAATGTTCTTATCTTAGTATAACTGCAACTACAACCTGAGTAATACTCAAATTATAGCATTTGTTTTTGGAAGAGTTGCCCTTTAGAAGAACAATACTGCCCTCTAACTACACTGCTACAGTACATGTTTGGGGCCATTCACACAGCGTTTTTTCAATGTTACGCTTGGGTATATATTGGAGTAGAAACATAGACTATGATAAACATACACAAACATATGCATTTCTATGTCACCGTTATTTAAAACGTAAACATGGCATAAGTTTGTATACTCAGAAAATGTAAACTTTTTTTATATTTTGTTTTTAAACATTTTTATACTTTTTCAATAAAATCACTTGATATGCTTTAAGGGCCACATGTATGAAAACTGTCTAGGTCTAAAACTCACTTTGTTGCCCATAGCAACCAATTCCCCCTTCATTTCATATAGTGCTGTAGAAAAATAAAATGGGAGCTCTGATTGGTTGCTATGGACAACAAAGGGAATTTTAGACCTAGACAGTTTTCATACATGTGGCCCTAAATGTATGCAAACGTATACATTTATATTTGCATAAGTCAGTCATAGACTTCCGTTTTAAAAATAGAAATATGCAAACGTATGTGTTTTTTTTGCGGGACACAAAAGCGCGGTAGACCACGTTTTTTGTATGTACAGTATCTCAAAAACAGTATCCAAATGCTAGCTATGTAAAAAAGTATGCACTTTTGACTATACGTTTCTACCATTGTACTCAATGAATACATCAAGCTATGCGTACATGTTTAAAGTATTGGTAAAATGCCATATGAACCCAGCCTTTCTGCATCACCTGTTATAGTTTGGCTATTCCCAATCTTTATAGTAATTTGAACACCTGTCTTACAGTAGCATGTAAAACAGCACAATACTACATGGTTGATATACTTCTGTGTTCTGTGTTTAGGCAGAACCGGAAATCTAAGGTTGAGAATGAACATTGTTCCAAATTTTGGATTCATTTGCTACACACAGTAGTCCTACAGTTAGGGTGCGTTCTCACGGCAAAGACCAAACACCGGTCAGTATTGTCACGGGGGTCGCGGGCACTGCCGCTCCCCGCGGCCGCCCCCCCTGCCCGCAGGGGGTCCGGCGCGGGTGCCGCGGCTGCCCGCGACCATCCCCCTGCTGGCCGGGCGCCGGCTCCCTTACCTCGCCACGCTCCTGTGAACGCCGAGCCGGTCCGTCCTGGCCGCCGCGCGCGTGCCCGTGTCCTAAGGCGCGCGCGACGACTGGTCTGGATTTAAAGGGCCAGTGTCCCGGTAATTGGTCTATTACCGGGAGCTGGTCCTATATAAGGAATACGCCCCCAACACTCCTTGCCAGTCTGTTGGTGTGCGTTACGTCTTGTTAGTGAGCTCTAGTATCCTTATTGGTTTCCCGTGTACCAGTCCACCTGCTTACGTTCCTGACCTTGCCTGTTTGCCGCCTGCCCTGACCGTCTGCCTATCTCTGACCACGAACCTCTGCCACCTGCCCTGACCTTCTGCCTGTCCCCGACTACGCCTCCGGATTACGATTTTGTACCACGCAGTACCCCGGCCGCCACCACAAGCAAGTCATGTCAGGGATAACGACCTGGTAGCCTCACGCTGCAGCAAGTCCATCCCGCTTTGCGGCGGGCTCTGGTGAAAACCGGGGGCTACTTAGACTCCGTTCCCTGGCGTGGCTAAACTATCATCGCTTACGGTGGTCCAGCGAATCCACCGAACCCTCACAGTACAGACTGGCCATGGATTCCGCCAGGGTACCTCTGCCCGAACTCCGGGACGTCACGACGGCCGTCGCTCAGCAGAGCCAGCGTATCGACCAGCTCGCAGCCATGATGCAGAACCTTGCGGCTCGTCTACCTCCGCCTGCGGTTGCTTCCGCTACTCCGGCACCAGTTGCTCCTGCAGCCATGGCGCTACCTGTTCCTGCACCGGGACCTTCTCTGCACCTGCCGCTCCCCTCTCGCTATGATGGGGACCCCAAGAAATGCAGAGGCTTCATAAGTCAATGCTCCATCCACCTTGAGATGTTGGGGCATCAATTCCCTACTGAGCGGGCTAAGGTGGCGTTCATAATTAGCCTCCTAACGGGCGAAGCTCTGGCCTGGGCCACTCCGTTGTGGGATCGAGGAGATCCGCTGACGGCTAATCTGCAAGCCTTCCTCCAGGGGTTCCGCACAGTCTTCGAGGAACCTGGCCGCACCTCCTCTGCTGCCGCAGCCTTGCTGCGTCTCCGTCAGGGCGAGTCCATTGTTGGGCACTACTCCGTGCAGTTCCGTACCCTCACCTCAGAACTAGAATGGAACCATGAGGCGTTGGTGGCAACATTCTGGCAAGGCCTCTCGGGACGCATTAAAGATGAGCTAGCAGGCCGAGATCTGCCATCCTCTCTGGACGAACTGATTCGGTTGGCCACCCGAATCGACATACGCTTCGCCGAGAGACAACAAGAGCCCCGCCTCCAATGGGAGGCCACTCGACTACGCCGGCTACCTCGTCTGGCTCCTGTATTCCAACGACCTCCACTTCCTCCGCCAATGGTTCCTGAGGATGAACCCATGCAGGTCGAGAAAGCCCACCTGACCCAGGAAGAACGCTCGCAGCGTCGTTTGAGGCAGCTATGCTTCTACTGTGGCGGTTCTGGCCACTTCATCGGGGACTGTCCGGTCCGTCCGGGAAACTCTCGCACCTAGGGCTCGCAGGAGAGGCATCCCTAGGTGTCAGTGCGGCCTCTCCCCGTCTGACCATTCCCGTACTTTGTGGAATTTCGCCGGACAGCACCTTCCAGGCCACCGCCTTTCTGGATTCGGGGTCCGCAGGAAGTTTTATCAGCCAAGCTCTGGTCTCCCGATTTCATCTCCCGGTGACCCCCCTGAAGAGACCCATGTTCGTCTCCTCCGTCAGCGGCGAATGCCTAAAGGACGCTGTTCGGTTCTGCACTGCTCCCCTCACGTTGCAGATAGGCGCCCTACACAAGGAGACATTGAAACTGCTTGTATTGCCTCACTCCTCTTCAGAAATCCTCCTGGGCCTTCCCTGGCTACAACTCCATGCTCCGACCTTGGACTGGAACTCAGGTGAAATCATCCATTGGGGTACCTCATGCCACTCACGTTGCCTTCCAGTACTCCGTCCTGCTCTACGGCCCGCCTCTGTCAAGCCTACCAAGCCTCTGTCGGGTCTTCCCACTCCGTACCAGCACCTTGCCGATGTTTTTTCCGAAAAACAGGCCGAAACTCTGCCTCCACACCGGCCGTTCGATTCTCCCATTGACCTGCTACCTGGGACTACTCCGCCTCGAGGTAGAGTCTACCCTCTCTCCATCCCGGAAACTAAGGCTATGTCCGAGTATATCCAGGAGAACCTCCAAAAGGGCTTCATACGCAAGTCTTCCTCGCCCGCGGGGGCTGGATTCTTCGTTGTAGAAAAGAAAGACGGTTCTCTCTGACCCTGTATCGATTTTCGGGACTTAACAAAATTACTATTAAGAATCGATACCCCCTGCCTCTGATCTCGGAGCAGTTCGATCGCCTGCGTGGCGCGAAGATTTTTTCCAAGCTGGATCTACGGGGAGCTTATAACCTGATTCGTATTCCTGAAGGAGACGAGTGGAAGACAGCCTTTAATACCAGAGATGGCCATTTTGAATATCTCGTCATGCCATTCGGCCTCTGCAACGCTCCGGCGGTGTTCCAGAACTTTGTCAATGAAATCTTCCGAGACCTCCTTTACGTCTGCGTGATTGTCTATCTTGATGATATCCTAATCTTCTCCCCTGACCTGGAAACTCACCGCCTCCATGTCCGCCAGGTACTAAAACGTCTCCGTGACCACCAGTTATATGCTAAACTGGAGAAATGCCTCTTTGAACGCACCTCGTTGCCCTTCTTGGGCTACATCGTCTCGGATCAGGGTCTCCAAATGGATCCCTCAAAATTGTCTGCAGTTCTACAGTGGCCTTGACCTGTGGGCCTCCGCTCCATCCAACGTTTTTTGGGGTTCGCAAATTATTACAGACAATTCATCCCTCACTTTTCCACGCTCGTGGACCCGCTGGTGGCCCTTACGAAGAAAAATGCCAACCCCAAATCATGGCCACCCGACGCGCAAGAAGCGTTTGATCGCCTCAAATCAGCATTCACTTCTGCTCCAGTTCTGTCTCGCCCGGACCCATAGCGCCCCTTTATCCTTGAGGTGGACGCTTCCTCGGTAGGCGCTGGTGCGGTTCTCCTTCAGAAGTCCTCCTCTGGAAAACTACGTACTTGCGGCTTCTTCTCCAAAACTTTCACCCCAGCGGAAAAAAATTATACTATCGGTGATCGTGAATTTCTGGCTATCAAGTTATCCCTAGAAGAATGGCAGCACTTGCTGGAGGGAGCTCGTCACCCCATCGATATATTCACCAATCACAAGAATCTTCTCTACCTGCAGTTTGCCCAACGACTGAATCCCCGGCAAGCCACTCACTCAAAAAGGTCACTCTTTTTCGCCAGGTTTGATTTTCTTCTTCATTTTTGGCCAGCTGGCATGAAGATCAGGGCAGACGCCCTCTCTAGATCCTCTGACACAGTGGGGCTGGAGCCGCCTCTGCAGCAAATAATCCCGCCTGAGCGTCTCCTCACTGCGGCCCCTGTGGACCTTCAACATCTGCCCCCCGGAAAGACCTATGTTCGTCCTGTGATGCGGCCTCGTATCCTGAAGTGGGGACATTCCTCGCGAACTGCCGGGCACCCTGGAGTCCATAAGTCTCTGCAACTAATCTCCCATTATTATTGGTGGCCCACTCTCGCTCGGGATGTTAGAGACTTTGTCCTGGCCTGTGCCTCCTGTGCCCGTAACAAAGTCCCTCGTCTCAGACCCGCGGGTCTGCTCCTGCCTCTTCCGGTGCCAGAGAGACCCTGGTCGCATATTGCGATGGATTTTGTTACTGACCTCCCCGCCTCCTCAGGAAACACGGTCATCTGGGTAGTGGTCGACAGATTTTCTAAGATGGCTCACTTTGTTCCTCTGCCCGGTTTGCCATCCGCTCCCCAGCTAGCCCAGCACTTCTTCCACCACATCTTTCGACTGCATGGGCTCCCTTTGCATATCATCTCTGACAGGGGAGTCCACTGGAGCCTCCCCCTTTTTTATTGTGTTTGGGCTACACCCCCGCACACCTCTCCCTCTGCCTTCCTCCTGTGACGTCCCTGCCGTGGATGCCCAAGTACGGGACATCAAGTCACTCTGGCAAGTCACACGACAGGCCCTTCTACGGGCCTCTACTCGCACCAAAGTCCAGGTCGACAGGTACCGAAGACCTCCGCCCATATTTAAGCCGGGTGATAGGGTTTGGCTATCGGCCAAGTACATCCGCTTCAAGGTGCCCAGCTACAAGTTGGGTCCTAAGTATTTGGGTCCTTTTGTGGTACTCCGGCAGCTTAACCCGGTGTCTTACAAGCTCCGCTTGCCTCCCACTTTACGTGTCCCGAACGCCTTCCATGTCTCTCTCCTCAAGCCTGTGGTGCTGAATCGCTTCTCCCGTGGATCTGTCTCACCTTCTCCCGTGGCCAACTCTGATAACATCTTTGAGGTCAAGGAGGTGCTGGCGGAGAAGACAGTGAGGGGGAAGCAGTTTTTTCTTATTGACTGGAAGGGGTTCGGGCCGGAGGAGCGTTCCTGGGAACCCGAGGCCAACCTGTCTCCTGACCTCCTCTCCAGGTTCCGAAAAAAGAGGGGGAGACCTATGGGGTGGGGGGTCTGCTGTCAGGGTCGCGGGCGGCACTGCCGCTCCCCGCGGCCGCCCCCCCCCTGCCCTCAGGGGGTCCGGCGCGGGTGCCACGGCTGCCCGCGACCATCCCCCTGCTGGCCGGGCGCCGGCTCCCTTACCTCGCCACGCTCCTGTGAACGCCGAGCCGGTCTGTCCTGGCTGCCGCGCGCGGGCCCGTTTCCTAAGGCGCGCGACGACTGGTCTGGATTTAAAGGGCCAGTGTCCCGGTAATTGGTCTATTACCGGGAGCTGGTCCTATATAAGGAATACGCCCCCCAACACTCCTTGCCAGTCTGTTGGTGTGCGTTATGTCTTGTTAGTGAGCTCTAGTATCCATTGGTTTCCCGTGTACCAGTCCGCCTGCTTACGTTCCTGACCTTGCCTGTTTGCCACCTGTCCTGACCGTCTGCCTGTCTCTGACCATGAACCTCTGCCGCCTGCCCTGCCCTTCTGCCTGTCCCCGACTACGCCTCCGGATTACGATTTTGTACCACGCAGCACCCCGGCCGCCACCACAAGCACGTCATGTCAGGGGTCACGACCTGGTAGCCTCACGCCACAGCAAGTCCATCCCGCTTTGCGGCGGGCTCTGGTGAAAACCGGGGGCTACTTAGACTCCGTTCCCTGGCGTGGCTAAACTATCATCGCTTGCGGTGGTCCAGCGAATCCACTGAACCCTTACAGGTATCTAGTCTTGTTTTGGCACGCAGTGGGACGACTTTTGTCCGTGGTTTGAGGATTCAAGCCGTCCCCATTCACACCCACATATTCATGTTGTGCCCGAAAACCGGGAGGATATAGATATATTGATATATATCTAAATTTACATATATATATATATATATATATATATATATAAATATATATAATATAATATATATATATATATATAAATATATATATATATATATATATATATATATGATTTATTAGTATTAGTAATCTATTCATTTAAATTTTTATTTTGGGTTAAACAGTCCAAGAGACGATCTTTTAAACAATTGACAGCTATCTTTGCATGTATAGACATACATGGAGTGCTGTTACTTTGTCATGCCAGCGATTTGTGCGGTCAGCAAGCGACAACCTACCCACCGAGTTCACTGTATGGCTATTCCCTGCCTTAGGTAATCTCTCCAAGCTCCAAACACTTCTAGCACTGCTACACCTTGCTGTTGCTAGATAGTTTCCACCTGGCTATAGGGAGGCACAAATCAAATCAACAGAAAAGCCCTTTCTCAGATTAATCGCTGTACCTGTTCACACTGGTTCATATAACGGGTTCTCCAATCCCACATCAATATAGCACTTCATAAATGGTTGAACCGATTGAATTAAAACATAATTTCTTTAATAATCCTTCATTTGGTGCTAGAGGAAGGGGAGGAGTTATCCCCGAAATGTCCACATGTCAGTTCTATCCAGCTCGGTTGTCGGCGTCCTTTGCTCATCTGTCTTGGGAGCGGCGCCATGGACTTATAGTGAACGGCGCATGTCGCCGCAACTAAACGCTGAGTACCTGTTTTTCATTTGTATACTGTGGACATACTGTATATAACAGGATAATGTCTTACTGCTTTTTTAAATGAAGGATTATTAAAGAAATTATGTTTTAATTCAATCGGTTCAACCATTTATGAAGTGCTATAGGGAGGCGCGGCCAGACTCTTCAGACATTTAACCCCACAGTGTCCAGCGACACACTTACAGATAAGACCACATACTGGACTCCTTAAAACAAAATTTAAATGAAAAGTTCAGAATTTCTGCTGAATCTTTATCCCTAAAGCAATATAGCGATCTGCTCAGCTCTACTTGCTCTATAACATGCTGTGGTTTTTTTGATAACTAAAAATTTTTATACCTCATGGGATCGGCATATTGTATTGTCAATTATCTTCTAGACTAATTGTACAATTATCTTAGTCTATTAAATAATGGATCTTGGAGAAAACATCATAAAACATTCTGATTCCTAGACACAAAAATAGGCTACAAGTAACATAATTAAGTTGTATCTACATCTCATTGTGCTGCCAAATTACTGATTTTTTACGGTCATAAGTAGTGTTGAGCGATTATTACGAAAAAGTTGAAATCGGCACGGTATTTCTTGATGGGATTTTTTAGATCACGCGAAAAATTTGGGTTTAAAATTGTGAAAATTATTAATATCGCGTTTTTTCGGCGCTTCTGTCTTTTGGGTGGCCAGCAAATCAGCTTACAGAATAGAGCGGGTGAGAGTGGGGGGAACGTCAGGGGGGGAAAAAAAAATGGGTGTGTTTAGGTTGCGATTGGGGGAAAAAATAAAATGACCGTTTTCTAGAACACCCTTTCCCTGTTCATGATCATTGTGTTTCAGTGTCTCTAGCAGTGGGGCGTCTGCCTCTGCCCAAAACACTCAGCAAACAGCTCAGCGAATTATTCTTTTTTTTCAAGAGACAGCTCTACTTTTAGCGTGATTTTTTGAAGTTGTTAAAAAGGATTTGCAATTTTAGGTAGTAGGAGCATCTCCCCGGGTAAAGTACAGGGAGGAGGGGGGGGGGGGCCGGGGGCGAACACGACAAGCTTATAAAGGATACTGGATATTGACCCCAAAACTTTTTTTAGACATTGCATTCCTTATTTAGGATACAGATCTTTTTAGAAACTGCGGGTCTTTTTGTTAGGTGCAAAACCCACTTTTATTATCAGTATACATTTAGAAGGTGTTCTTTTTCTTTTTTCCCCGTCCGCTTTGTTGATATTGCCACCTTCAGTTAATTTGAATACAGAAATTTTGTAGCACCACAGGTTGAAGGTCCCAAAAAAAATTACCTTTTATTATCCCGTTACTTTTTGCAGGTTTTTTTTTTCATTTTGGTCAGTCAAGTTTGTTGATAGATCACTTTGCAGTTAAAATTTGAATACAGAAATTTTTGTAGTCACCACAGATTGAAAGGTGAAAAAAAATACTTTTATTACCCCGTATACATTTCGGACACTGTTTTTTTCACTTTGGCGCAGGCCAGCTTTTGTTGACCCACTTGCTTTAAAAGTTTGACCCAGCCACTTTGTAGTCACCCAGGTGTACTGATAGGTGCCAAAAATACCTTTTAATATCCGTAAAATTTTCAGACAGGGTTTTTTCATTTTGGGTCGTAAAGCTTTGTTGATAGATTATTTTGCAGTTAAGTTTGAATCAGCAATTTTGTAGTACCACGGGTGAATTGATAGGTGCCAAAAAAACCTTTTTTATTACCCCTATACATTTCAGAAGTGTTTTTTTCCCCTTTGGTCATCAAGTTTGTTGTAGATCTATTTGCAGTTAAATTTGAATATAGCAATTTTGTAGTCACCAGGTGTTTTGATAGGTGCCAAAAAATACCTTTTATTATCTATACATTCAGAAAGGTTTTTTTTTTCATTTTTGGGTCAGTCAACTTTTTTGGGTATTTTCCTTGCATTTAAAATTTTAAATACAGCAATTTTGTATCACCACAGGTAAATTGATGGGTCCCAAAAAATACCTTTTTTACCCCAGTATACATTTCAGACAGGTGTTTTTTTCACTTTTGGTCAGTCAAGCTTTTTGATAGATCTATTTTGCAGTTAAATTTGAATACAGCAATTTTGCAGTCACTACGGGTGAATTGATAGGTGAAAAAAAATCCCTTTTATACCTTTACATTTCAGACAGGTGTTTTTTCACTTTTGGTAGCAAGCTTTGTTCATAGAGCTACTTTGCAGTTAAATTTGAATACAGAAATTTTTGTAGTACCCGGGTAAATTGATAGGTGCCAAAAAAAACCTTTTTTTTACCCGTATACATTTCGAAGGTTTTTTTTTTCATTTTGTTCGTCAAGCTTTTTGATAGATCACTTTGCAGTTAAATTTGAATCAGCAATTTTGTAGTCAACAGGTGAATTGATGGGGCCCCAAAAATACCTTTTTTACCCCGTATGCTTTTCAGACAGGTTTTTTTTTCATTTGGTGTAAAAGTTTTTTATAGATCTACTTTGCATTTAAAATTTGAATACAGCAATTTTTGTATCACCACAGGTGAATTGATAGGTGCCAAAAATACCTTTTATTACCCCGTTAAAATTTTCAGGACGGTGTTTTTTTCTTTTTTTTTGGTCAGTAAACTTTGTTGAAGATCTACTTTGCAGTTAAATTTGAATACGCAATTTTGTAGTCACCACAGGTGAATTGTAGGTGCCAAAAAATACCTTTTATTATCCCGTTTTACATTTAAATCTGTTTTTTCATTTTGGGGCCGGGCCCCGGGGTTGTTGATGAGCTATTCATTTAAAATTTGAGCCCCGCAATTTTGTTTTGTTTTGAGGATTTAGAATAGCTGTGATTTCCGTCTTTTAAAAAGAGATTTTCCCAAAAAATTTTTCCATACCTCTCAAATTTTTTTTCTTTCTGAAAATGGAGCAAATTCAGTGGTAAAGGGGCAAAAGGGGGGGTAGGACATGGAGGTAGAGGTACGAGAGAAGGGGTCCTTCCCCAAAGCTGGCGACAACACGATGCCAGCGGATGTCAGTTGCAGGACCGTCAGGCCGTCTCGCTGGGCAGGGCCCGTGAAAACTTAACGAAACGTCGCCAAACTGTTCTTTATGGTTAATGCAACTGCATCCAGCAGTTTTACCTCCTCGCCCCCCGTCCGGGCCCCAAATGTGTCATCACATCATCAGCATCCGTCCAACATGAAAAAGCCCAAAGTCAATTTGTGTCCCACCCCTGGGATAATCCCTTTTCTGAAGACCTCTTGATGACAAAAAGCGGTTGGGGGCAAAGGTTGTTAAAAGATCAAGGCCAAAAAGGAGATTTTCTCTGCTTGACGCCCCGTTACTGAGCCATCGAGGAGGGGAAGGAAACCGTCAAACGGCAAAAAAACCCCGGGGGGTCGGCAAGCCTTGCAGTCCTCTTGCTTTTAGCCCCAGTCCTGGGTGCGAAAGTAGGACGACGAAGTCATGGTTTATGTGATGATTGTGGGTCCCAAAATGGTCTTTCAGCAGAATTTGCTTTCGAGGCTTCATCATGGGCGGGAGGGAAAACGATGGGGGAGTGATACGGGTCCCGCCTCAAAAAGGGAAGGGGGTGCAGAAGTCCCCTGATATGATTCCGCCAGCCACAGTCAGGGAACCCGCTCCTTGCTTACGCCGTCAAAAAGGGCCAGGACGCTCAAACCGGGCCTTCTTTGAGCAAACCTTGATTCACCCAGCGTGTCATATGCCGCCTTTGCCCTAAAACCATAAGTAAGGCAAACCCTTGGTTTTAAACCCCCCCAACATGTCTAGTCCAGCAGCGAATGCATGAGTTGAAAAGGGGGCAAATTGGCCCAAAAAAAGGGCCCGACCGACGCCCGGGGCCCCCAACCACTGTCACCCTTTTCCGCTCCTCCTCCTCCCCCGCCACCCCAAGCGTTCTCAGTGCCCTTTTCCCTTTAGAGTCATGATCAGGGATCAGTCCCGCTTCAGCCCCCACCGTACCCGAGTCCACCCGAGACCCTTTTCCCACCCCTTTTCCCCTTTCCCCCAGTTTGACGACTGACGCCGTACAGCGGCCTTGCACCAGCCTTCTGTCTTCCAGGTTTGGGGGGCAGGGAAAAAACACTTTAACCCCCAAAACCCTACCAAAGCCAAAAGCTTGAATGTCGGCATTGCCAGGTTTTTTCCTTGGAAATGTTGCCCCTTTCTGTCTGGTGGACACAGATGGGGTTTTCCCCCACGTCATGGCCCCCTTTCCTGCCCCCCAAACCAGATGCCCAGCAGGCATTTCTTGCAGAAAAGCCTCCCTGCCCGGCCAGCCACGTGTCATCTAAAATTTTCAAGGCGTTGTCTGCATCTGGGCGGGGAAAAATCCATCTGACCACCCCACAATGGATAGTAAGCACGGCCAGGCACTTATCTCTGTGGGCAGCCACTGGGTGAGTGGGGGGATGCTTGGGGGTGCGGTGGTTCAGGCTCGGCGCCGCTCTTCAAAACCTCAGGGATGGTGCAGGGTTCTTTCCCCAAGGGCCTCTGGGGGCATCACGTGCCAGAAAAACCAGGCCGTGTTGAAATTAATCTGTCTTGGAGACTGTCCACACACAGGTCAGGAGCTGTGGATGGCTCCCCGCAACGAGACCGAGCGCTGGCTGGTGTCAAGAACCTTGTGCCAGGCAAGGTGGGTGTGCGATAACGGGCGAAATCTGTTGGCTGCCCTTAAGATCGGTAGGCTGGAGCATCCCTTGCCTGGGACGTCCTGAACCTTGTCGTCAAGAAATTTCTTAAAGGGCTACCCGGTTTTTGGACTGCCTGCTGAGGAAGGCTCGAAGTCTAAGTTCGCACTTCTGCGTTCGCACCCTGCTTTGTCCCACCTGGCTGCGTTGCAGCGTCCCGGGTCGGCCTCCCCGTCAACCGTCTCATTGTTGACGTGGCAACCCCGCTGGAATTCCACCCTCCACATGCTCCAGTGATTGTGGCAGCAGCGCAATGCCCTTATGCAGTACGAAGTGACACATGGCCTGACAAGCAGCGGTGCGTACCTCGGGGTGTTGAGCCACTGAGAGTGGAGGCAGGTGAAAGAGATCTGCACCTTTCCTTGCCGGTTTTTGGAAAAAGGGGGGCCACCCAAAAATTGGTCAGTGCGGACAATGCCCTGGTCAGCTTTGGGGCATTGTGGGGATCTTATTTTGGGAAAACGATCGTTGGCCCACTCTAAAAAACAACGGGGTCCCCCGGGAAAGGAGGAGGAGAGGGGAACAGATGGGGCCCCCGGGCCCCCTTTTCCCTCTCCGTCAAAACCACGGGGGGCCCCGAGAGTTTCATTTTTTTCATCGGTCTTCATTAGGAGGGTTCGGGGCCCCAGGGCTGTGCAAGGCGGCGCATCAGCTCCAGGTGCATCATCTCAGGAAAGTCGGGGCCCTGTGTTGAACCCTTCCCCGGAGGAAGCGGAGGGAGGAGGGGGGGTTTCCTAGACACCGACTTTTCCCGGGACGTCCCTCCCTTTGGGAAAGAGGGGGGGCGCGAATTTGTGGCGGGGAAAGGAAGATGGGAAGACATTTTGGTAGTCCCCCTCGCCCCAAGAGGTTTTGGAAAATAAAGGGCCCCATCCCCTCACATGAGTGTTTGGGATGCTCCTTTTCCCTCCAAACATAAAACCTCGCATTAAGGCCATCAAAATAAACCAACGTTTACGGGGTGGCCACCCCTGGACCCCCGGTAAAAAAACAAAACTCACTTTTCCCTTCCCCACCCCCCCCAAATAGAGAGTAAAATGCGGGAAATGGAGACCTGTGATTGATCAACTGGAGAATCTGTTGCGTCTGTTTTCACGTTCCCTCAAATGCACGGGGAAACAACATCAGCGCCCGTGACAGCAGTAGAGTGCCAAGTACCTTTCCCGGCAGAAGCACCCAGCAGGAAAGGGCAAAAAGCCTAATGGGTGACCTTGGCAATTTTTATTTACCACCTCACCAACGAAATCAAGCGGGGGCCCACACCCAAAACCCCAGAAAACCCGGGTTAAGACCCTTGGTGCAGGGAATATCTGCGTCTCAAAACCGATTTTTTTTGGTTTGTTTCCCGGGAAACCCCAATAGCCCTTCGGGGTACCCAAAAAATAGCGAATGGCCCGAGCTCGCTCGCCACCCCAATAGAGGTTTTGGGTCCCCCAAAGCACCAGCTTCATATTGAGCGGACCTTCAGCCCCGCGGGAGGAGTCATTACAGAAAACCCCCCGCATCCGACTTTCCACAAAAAAGGGACCCTTTTGACTTTCATCAAGATAAAATCAGGAAAGGTTTCTCTGATGATGTTGGGGCCCCCCAATTGCCGGGGTCCCCGTTGTTGGGGCCTACTTCCCGTTCCTCTTCAAACAAAAAATTTGGTCCTCTTAAAAAAATTTTTTTTTTAAAATGTTTCCTTTTTACTGCAATTTTTTTTCTTTTCCCCCAACATTTCATTTTGGTTTTGCTGTGGGGGACTTAAAAGACAGAAAGGGGTTTTCCTGACAACACCGTTTCCATTTATTTCACTTATCTTTGTGCATTGTAAAGGGTTTTGAGGTAAATGTTGCTGGAGATCCCGCTAAAATTATGGTCTTTTGGGAACAGAAATGTGGTTCTGAGGGGCATTTCTCCATCACAATTTTTTTATTTGGCTGGAATTTCTTTTTTTATAATTTTTTGGGGTCTTGTTGCTGTGAGTTTACAGCAATAAATGGTGCTTTGGAACAGGGCATGTGGCTTTTAAGTGGGAATTTTTCCCCCACCCAAATTTTTAAAAAGTGGCCCGAGAATCATTTTTATAAATTTTTTTGGGGCATTTCGCTTAAAAGCACAACACTCAAGTCCTAAATTCTAAAAATTTTTTTTAACAGCATTTGTTTTTCACAAATTTCCCAAAGTGGCTCAAAGGGGCCCTGCTTTGAATTTTTGGGGGGATTTTGCTGTGACATGCCCTATTTCTAAAGGTTTCCCATTATAAAAAAATGTTGTTTTAAAAAGACATTTGTTTTTCACAATTGTTTCCAAAAATGGCTCAAAGGGTTTATGCTTTTAAATTTTTTTGGGGGATTTTGGGTGTGACATGCAGCCAAAACTAAAAGGTCCCATTATAAAAAAAATTTTTGTTTCTAACAGACATTTGTTCTTCACAATTTTCAAAAAGTGGTCCCAAAGGGGGTGGTGTGTCAGAAACGGAAAAAGGGGAGGGGCACTGTTAATGGACAAAATATTTCCAAAAAGGGCTTGTTTTTTTCAAGATCCCTTTTAACCATAGTATAAACCCCGTATTGGGAAAAACCCCATTTAAAACCAAATTTTTAAAAAAAGAAAACAAAGACATGGGGGGGATTTCCTCCTATTTTAAAAAAAGTGTTTTCTAGAATTAAACTACTAAAAAAACTTTCAGTTCAAAATAGTGGTAAAAAATTCCTCTGAAATTTTACAAGGGGGTAAAAGGAAAAAAATTTACCAGATTTTAGGTTATTTTCCCGAGGAAAATGGAGTATGGAGGGACGGAAAACCCCGAGAACCCAAAAAACAGAGGGCCATTTGCTCCCGCACCCTTTTATTTAAAATGAGAAAAAAATGCCCAAAAAAAAGGGCAAAATGGGGGAACAGGAGCGTTAACTCCATATTTCCAAAGGAAACTCCCAATTGGGCCCCCACTCATCGGAGGGGCAAAGCGCTTCCCAAAGGGCTTGATGCGTACTGAGAAGGCTGGGGGTCTTACCTCACCTTCCCCCTTCCCTCTCTCTCAGCAGACTGTTTTCGTTGCTGCGTTTATAAGGGCATTTTTTTCCGGTTAATTTGATGACACCCCCCGCCCGGTCTTCACCGCAACACGTAATCGGGCCCTGGGGCCCGGGGTCTCCGGGGTTAAAAAGATGGGCCCGATGGCAGCACGGCCCTACCGTTAGGGGCAAAACAGGAGAGCTTCAAAAATTTTTTTAAAAAAACAGAATTTTGAAAAAGGTGATTTCCCGTGAGGTTAAGTAGGTCAAAAAAGGGGCCCCGGGGTGGACCCCAAATTTACAATTTTAGGCTTAAAAAATTTTTTGGGGCTGGAGTCACTTGGGGGCCCCATTTATTTTATTTTCCCCCCGGGGAGTCTGCCCCAAAACCCAAAGAAGAAGGGGTTTGGAGGAAAAATTTAAACCATTTAATTATTGGGTGAAACAGTCTCAGAAGCCAGGTGGGAAAAAACTTTCAAATAAAAAGTTTTTTGGGGGTGTTGGGGCATTTTTTATTACTTATGGGGGGGTGGACGAATTAAACCCCTTACACGTGTAGAAAAAAACCTTTAAAACTGCAGGGGGGGGTGTATTTTGATGTTTTCACAAATTTAAAAAAAAAACAAAATGGTAATAAAGTAAAAATATTTAAATAAAAAATTCCCCCAAATAAAATTTTGTAAACAAATGTCATTTTCCAAAAAAATACTAAATGAGAGTTAAATGTACAAAAAAGCATAGTGCCACTTTTTGATCTTTGGGGGGAAAATGTTTAGGGGCATGCTGTGGCCCCGGACAGGGGAAAATCTATGTCCAGTGAAACTTTTAAAAGGTGGGTTTTTAAAAACTCCTTTTCCGGGACTTTTTAAAAAGGGGGGGTCATGCAGGTTTTTTGGGGGTTTATGCGGGGGCCCCGGAAAAGGTTAGTCAATGTCCAGTGAAACTAAAATGGGGGTTAAAACTCCCCCTTTTCCGGACTTTTTTAAACTTTTTGGTCAGAAGGGTTTTAAAGGTCCCTTCTGCGGTCCAGGAAGGTATAGTTTAATGCCAGTTTAACTAAAATGGTGGTTGAAAGGGGCTCCTTTTCCCAAACCCCATTTTTAAACTGTGGGTCAGACAGGTTTAATGGGCCCTACGCGGTACAGGACAGTTTAGTTAATGCCAGTTTTAACAAAAAAAGGGGGTTTTAAAGAAATCCTTTTTCCCGGACTTTTTTAAACTAGGGGTCTGCAGGTTTGGGGGTCATGCGGGGTTCCGGACAGGGGGTTTTCAATTTTCCAGTTCAAGGTTAAAAAGGGTTCAAATCATACTGCCTTCTGGCACTTTTTAATTTTTGGGTCATGCAGGTTAAAGGGCCCCTTCTGTGGTGCAAACAGGGAAAAGTGGGAAAGGGCTGTGGGTTTTTTTTATGTGGCTTTTTTTAACCTTTAAATGGGCTTGCCTAAATGTAAACACGTATACAAAAGGGTGTTGGGGATGTTAATTTTAATTTCCCCCCCCCTTTTATTGGGGGGTGTAAGAAAATGAAGGTGTTGTTCCTTCCCATAGACTTTAAAAGGTTTATGGCGATATTTTTTATCGACTATCGGATAATTTTTATTGATAAAAAGCCGGGTATCGACTATCGACCCATGACGATAGTTTAACGTAATTTGTCATCACTAGTCATAAAGGGCCCTTGTTTAATTCTTACATCTATTTCAATCTTGAAAAAATCCCGGGACCCGATAGCAGGGCCCCGTCTGGCTATATTTTCAAATTTTTTTCCATCTTAAGACATTTAAAATTTTTGTGGGGAAACTTTGGGCTTTTATATTTGAACATGGCCCAAACTGCCCCCACCACCCCCTACCCTCACACACTATTTTAAGGCACCCTGTTAAAAGCCTGGTCTGGAAGAATTTTTAAATTCAGAGAGTTTTTTCCAAATTTATTGTGTAGTTTTTTAAAACAAGTTAGGACAAAGGGAAATTGTTATATTAACTCCTTCCATGCAGAAGTAATAGAAGTCTATCATGGACATAATCTACCAATTTGTTCCTGTAAGATTTAACCTCTTTTATCATAATTTAACCCTCAAGTGTTTCGGTGAGCTTCAAAATGAAAGAAGCCACAATGAAAAGGGGCCGTATTGCCAAAACCCTTTCATGCCCCCTACTCATGACAAACCCCAAATGAGGAACAAGAGGGCCCCCGGGGTAATGTCCCGGTTTTTAGCCGTAATGATTTTTTCCCAAATGGAAAGGTCCTTTTTAATATGGTTTTAAAACCAAATTCTAGTAACAGACCAGTCTCAAGGATACCAATTACATTTGAAACCAGAAGTTTAATTCAGTTTTATAAAAAAACACATATGCATTTTTTCCCCCCTATTGACATGGAAATCCGAATAAACCTTTCCTGTTTTAGTTTAAATTTGGGGGAACCCCAAAAATTTTTTATATTTGTTTAATGCCAGAATCGTGAGACAGAGACAATTTTTAAGGCATTTTTCTTACTTTCTGCAAAGTCAAAAGTTTCCATACATTTCATTAGTATTTGGTAGCATTGTCCTTAAACTGTATGACTTGGGTCAAATGTTTTGGATGACCTTCCACAAGCTTCTCAAAATAGTTAGTAGGAATTTTGGACCATTCCTCCTTACAGAACTGGTGTAACTGAGCCATGTTTGTAGGTCGTCTTGCTCGCACCTGCCTTTTCTGCTTTGCCTATACATTTTCAATAGGATTGAGATCAGGACTTTGTGATGGCCACTCAAAAACTTTGACTTTGTTATCCTTAAGCCACTTTGTAACCAGTTTGGCAGTATGCTTCGGGTCATTGTCAGTTTGGAAGACCCATTTCTGCCCAAGCTTTAACTCCTGGCTGATGTCTTGACACATAATCTTCTTTCCTCATGATGCCATCTATTTTGTGAAGTGCACCAGCCCCTTCTGCAGCAAAACAACCCCACAACATGATGCTGCTAGCCCCGTGTTTCACAGTTGGGATGGTGTTCTTAGGCTTCCAAGCTTCTCACTTTTTTCAATTTTAGTTTTGCCAGACCACAGGACATGTCTCCAAAAATGTAGGTTTATGTTTCTGTGTGCATCTGCAAACATTAATCTGGCTGTCAAATGTTTCTTTAGGAGTAATGGCTTCTTCCTGGCAGAGTAGTCTTTCAGCCCATGTTGGTATAGTACTCATTTCACTGTGGATAATGACATAATCTTACCAGCTTCCGCCAGCATCTTCACAAGGTCTTTTGCTTTTGTTCTTGGGTCGATATGCACATGTCGGACCAAAGCACGTTCACCTCTGAGACACAGAACCCGTATCCTTCATGAGCGGTATGACAGGTGCACATTCCCATCTTGTTTCTACTTGCGTATAATTGTTTGTTCAGATGAACAAGGCACTTTCAGGTATCTGGAAATTGCACCCAAGGATGATCCAGACTTGTGCAAGTCCACCATTCTCTTCCTGATATCTTGGCTGATTTCTCTACACTTTCCCATGATGTTACATACAGAAGCATTGTGTTGCTGGTGTGTGATGAAATACATCCACAGCTGTGTCTCTAATTAACTCAGATGTTGCCAATAAACTTATTCAGAAGCTTTCAAATACATGACATCAGACATTGGGTGTCCCAAAGTGTTTAAAAGGTCATAGTAATTTACTAGTATATGTTAAACTTTTGACCTTTGCCAAAAGTAATAAAAATGCCTTAAAAAATTATCTCTCTCTTATTTTTCTGGCATTTGACAAACGGGTAAGGTTTATTCTGCTTTCATGTCAGATATGTAACGAATGCAGGTAGTGGATCCGCTGAACACCGCTAGGATGGTGTAAGCGTACCAGGGGGACGGAATCTAAGTAGAAACCCGGTTTTCACAAGCGCCCCGCGCAACAGCGGGATGGACTTGCTGCAGGCGGAGAAAACTACCACGGTCGTCCCACTGGCGTAGACTTGCTTGCGGTCGGCAGCACAAGGCAGTGCGTGGTACAAAATCGTGAGATGTAGGCGAAGTCGGGGGACAGGCAAGAGGTTCAGGGAAGGCTCCGGCAATGGTTCGTGGTCAAGACACAGAGCGATGACGGTCGGTACAAGGTAGACTGGATACAAGGGAGAAGACGCTTTCTCTGACTTGCTGTAACGCACTAAAGATCGGAAAGGTGGACCCGGATGGATGGGGGTTAAATTGGGTCACCTGCAGCCTTAACCAATATTGGGCGTACTGCCCCTTTAAATCCTGGAGAGCCGGCCGCGCGCGGCCTAAGGCGGCGGGCATGCGCAATCCGGCCGGCCAGGAGAAGGAAGGACGCGGGCAGCGCGGAGAGGTAACGCCGGGCAGACGGGACCCGACCCGCGGATACGGCTAGGGGCCGCCGGACCCCGGCGGGTGGCTCAGCACGAGTCGCGCCAGCAGCCCGGGCGATGGGCTGCGGGACCACTCGTGACAGTACCCCCCCCCCAGGCCTCCTTCTCTTTCCTGGTTCGGAGGAACCGCAATATGAGACCCCGCGGTCTGGAATATTTTCCCTCAAGGTTCCCATGCTCCCCCCTCCGGACCGAACCCCTCCCAAGCAACCAAGAATTCCCCTTTACCCCCCACCGACCTCATAGCCAAGATCTCTTTGACCGCAAATATGTTGGAGGCTACAGACTCAGGACGAGGGAGGGACAACTTTTCTGGGAGAAGGGTTCAACACGGACCCCCCACATGCTTCAGGCGAGGGATTCGTGAAAAGAATTAGGGATACGCATGGTGGGTGGGAGTCGGAGCTTATATGATACTTGGTTTATTACGGCTCAGGATTTCAAAGGCCCAAGGAACGTGGACCCAGCTTGTTGGGGGGTATTTTCAACCTGACATATTTGGCGGACAGCCAGACTTTGTCTCCGGGAGTAAAGATTGGAGCTGGTCTCCTCTTTCTGTCCGCCTGGCTTCATACGGGCAGCAGGCCACGCTGCAGGGACTGGAAGAGTCTGACTCCAGATGCCAGATTATGTCGTGGACCAGGCATCTACAGAGGGCTCCTCGGAGGAGGAGGGCAGAGGGAGAGGGGGAGCGGGGGTTGACGACCATATACACAAAAAAAGGGAGACGCGCCCGAAGCCCCGGAATTCCAGTGAGTGGTATTGAGGAAGTTGATATTCGGCCCAGGGTAGGAGGTCGGCCATCTTCATGGGCGAGCTGAGACAAAATGACGTAAAAAGTAAACTGCCCAGAATCTGATTGTCCCTTCTACCTGCCGTTAGGGAATGCGGATGGTAGGATGAAGAAAAGTCTAACTTCACCTGCACTCGGACGAGCCAGAGTGCGCGCCAGAACTTGGACACGAATTCTGCACCCCCACGATAGAGACGATGTGCTGGGGCAGGCCAGTGGCAGGCGGAGATGTGACTAAAGAAACAGGGAGGCAAGACGTGGTGAGGAAGGGAACCATGGTCAGTGGGACGAAGTGTGTCATCTTCGTAAACCTATCCGTAATGACCCAGAATCACGGTGTTACCCGAAGAGGATGGAAGGTCGCGTGATGAAATCCATCGCCACATGGGACCATGGAGTTCTGGGTGTAGGCAGGGGTAGCAGCAGCCCGGAGGGGCCCGCCACCCATGGCGGGGCACCTTATTTCCTGGCAAATGTGGCACAGGGCATCACGAAGTCCCTTAGTATTCTGTTAGCCAGCCCTGGCCACCAGTAAAAATCCGAGAGATCAATGGAAACGACTGAGGGGCCCCCGGATGTCCTGCCCAACAACGAGCTGTGTCCCCACATTCAGGATTCTCTTGCGCAAGATGGCCGAAAGTAGGTCTTGCCAGGTGGTTCTGCCGAAGAGGACAGGTGCTGCTGGGATCAGGCGTTCAGGAGCAGGTATAATTTGTTGGGGCTGCGGCTCCTCTCCCAGTGACGTCAGATGCGCGAGAGAGAGCATCTGCCCCTGTTGTTCTTTTCAGAACAGGGGAAAATGGATCCGGGAAGTCAAAATTAGAAAAGAACAGAGGGACCACCGTTGCTTGCCGGGGATTGAGGAGCTGGGGCCGACTGGAGATACTGAAGATTTTGTGATCTGTAAATACCTCGAAATGGAAGACGAGCTCCTCTAGAAGATTGCCGCCTTCTCTTCCAGGGCCATTGATTTGCGAGTTATTCTGGTCCCTCAATAGCATAGTCCTCTCCGCCGACGAGAAGGTCTTAGAGAAGTAGCCGCAGGTGGTAGTTTTCCCGTTGGGACCCTTTTGGAGTAAGGATAGCTCCGGCCACAACGAATGAGGCATCCACCTCCAGAGCGAAGGCTTTCAGGGTCAGGGAGTGACAAAATAGGTGCGGAAGCGAAGGCGACTTCAAATATGAGAAGGGCTCTTTCGGCCGCCGGGGGCCAACTTTGGGATTGCCTTTTTCTGGTGAGGGCCACAAATAGGAGCCACAAGAGTAGAGATATGAGGTATAAAACTGTCGATAATAATTCGCAAAGCCCAAAAAAACGTTGAATGGCTCGAAGTCATCAGGTCGTGGCCATTGCAGATAGCAGACAGCTTAGTGGGATCCATTTGTGACATCGGTCGGAGACGATGTAACCCGAGGAAAGGCAGACTGGTTTGGTGGAACACATCACTTCTCTAATTTGGCGTACAGGCGGTTGGCTGCGAAGGGGTTGCTGTGGACTAGGCGTACCTGTGGCTAGACTGGGTCCGGAGGTCAGGGAGGAAAACCAGGATGTGTCCAGGTAAAACGATGACACAGGTGAGATAGAGGTCCTGAAGTTGGGTCGTTTACGAACTCTTGAAAGGACCGCGGGGCATTGCACAGGCCCGAAATGGCATTACCGATTACTCATTAATGGCCGTCGCGGGTATTGAAGCAGTCTTCCACTCATCTCCTCACGGATTCTGATGAGTTATATGCCCCGCGCAGGTCCAATTTGGAGACACTTGGCTCCCGTAGTCGGACAAAGGGTTCCGTTATTAGTGGCTATGGGTACCGGTTTTTTTACGGTAAATCTGGTTCAGACACCGGGTAGTCATGCAAGGACGGAAGAGAACCATCCTTCTTCTGTACGAAGAAAAAACCGGCTCAGCGGGTGATAGAGGACTTGCGAATAAAACCCTTTGCGGTTCTCACGGATATTGTCCGAACATGGCCCTGAGTCTCTGTCTGGAAAAACCAAAAACAAAAAACACACACCAAAAAACAAAAAAAACTTAAAAGGGTAAACTCTGCCCCGAGGAGGACTGGCCCCAGGAAGGAGGTAATGGGACGTCATCAGGGGCGATGAGGAGGAAGGGATACGGCCTGTTTCTCGAAAAAGACGTCCGGTAGTCCAGGTATTCTGTGGGAAGACCTGGCAGGGCCCTGGAAGACTGATGAGGTGGAATGGCCCGGACTGGCCGCGGAACTGAGAGAGACAGCGATTCTGGCAGTTGGAGAACCTGGTAGAACCTCCCCGGTCTCCCAGTTGAGGGTTCGGTGGCATGGAGCTGCAGCCACGGAAAGACCCAAGACCGATCGCTGAGGACGACCGAGGGAGGACATAGAAGGTGATCTTCTCCTTGAGTAAAGCCCCTACGCGGAGAGGACAATGGCTTGGTTACGTGCCGAATGGCCTCACTAAGAAGCTCGCCACTCACGGGAGGATATCACCAGGGGCTTCACAGACGGGTGACCGGATGGCCGACTACTGGGACACTAGGGCGGGCGCTGAAGAAAGTTCCCGGCGGATCCAGAATCCAGGAATGGCGGGTACCCGAAAAAAGTGAGTCCGCACCAGACGAGACCTCAACCTCCATTGTAAGGCGTGGTGAGGAGTGTTCTCACCTAGGGACGCTCTCCGGACAATAACCTAGGTGAGGGCGTTTTCCCTGCCGCTGAGGGCGGAAGCGGGCAACCATTGCGAAAGTGATCCGGGCTGGCACAGTAAAGGGCACAATTTCTCTGCCCCCCCCCCGACGGCGGGACAGCTCCTGTTCGGGACAGATGTTTGCCCGGTCCACCTGCATGGGTTTTCAATGGTAGAGGATCGGAAGTGGACTGCTGTGGTCTTTGGAAGACCGAGCCAGGCGAGGCAGACGGCGTGGTCGAGCAGATCACGGTCCCCTGGCGTAGTTCCTCTTGCGCTCCGGCGAAGCGATCATCGTTTCCGAGTAGCTAGGTGGTTCAGCTAGCATTAGGGAGGACGGGATCTCTCTAGCCGCTAGGGGTCCTTAACTCTGCCGGAAAAGCACTTTTGAAACGTGGCACATAGGCGGCCGTCGTTCAAGGTAAGCCTCTGGGATCCAGGGTCCGAAAATACGTACTGCGTAGGTCGCCGACCGAGGAGTCACCCTGGCGAAGAGTCCAGTTAGTGCGGTTCTGAGAGGTTGCCGTGTGCCCCCCCCTGGCTCTTCAAAGAACTCGGAACTCTGAAAGGAAAGCCTGTAGGTCCGTCATCACCGGATCGCCCCGGTCCACGAAGAGGGGTGGCCCAAGCTAGAGCATTCCCTGGACAGGAGGACTGTCCCACGAAGGCCAACTTAGATCGTTTCAGTGGGAATTGACCAGCCATCAACTCAAGTGCATCGAGCAACTGGGTAATAAATCCCTCTGCACAGTTTGGAGTCCCCGTCAAACTGTCAGGTAGTGGTAAGGTAGCCGAGGAAGTCCCGGGTGCTGTGCGGAGGTGCCGCCCAGGAGGAGGAGTCGGCGGCTGTTGGTTAGCCAGGAGCTGCTGGCATCATGGCGGACAACGGTTCAGCTGCTGGGCTTGTTGCGCTAGTTGACTGTGACTGCTGAGCCACACTATCGCCGGGAGATCCGAGTTCACCGGGCAATGGTACCTTGGCGGGATCCATGCCGGACTTACAGTAACGAATGCAGGTAGTGGATACGCTGGACCACGCAAGCAGATGGTGTAAGCCGTTACCAGGGGACGGAATCTAAGTAGAACCCGGTTTTCACCAGAGCCCAACGCCAACGCGGGATGGACTGCTGCGGCGAAGAGAATACCAGGGTCGTCCCACTGGGTGACTTGCTTGCGGTTGGCAGCCTAAGGCAGTGCGTGGTACAAAATCGTGAGGACGTAAGGCGAAGTCGGGACAGGCAAGAGGTCAGGGGCAGGCGGCAATGGTTCGTGGTCAAGACACAGAGCGAAGACGGGTTCGGTTACCGGTAGGACAGGATACAAGGCCTGAAGACGCTTTCTCTGAAGGCAGTAAGCACTAAAGATCCGGCAAAGGTGACCCGGAAGGAAGGGGTGTTAAATAGGGTCACCTGCTGCCTTAACCAATAATGGGCGTACTGCCCCTTTAAATCCTGGAGGTAGCGGCGCCGCGCGCGCCTAAGGTGCGGGCTTGCGCACTCCGGCCGGCCTGGAGAACGGAAGGACGCGGGAAGCGCGGAGAGGTAAGCGGGCAGCGGGAGACCCGCGGTACCGGCAGGGGCCCCGGACCACGGCGGGTGGCCGCCCGAGGGCGCCCGCAGCCCGGGCGAGGGCTGCGACCACTCGTGCCAAGATAGTAAAAAAAACATGCATATGTGTCTTTTTATATAATGTATGTAAACTTCTGGTTTCAACTGTACATGTCTCATCCTCTTATGTAGTTAACTTCTTCACTTACAGCCTACAAAAACCCAAATTAAAAAACACAGCATTCTTTGCATACAAGTAATTAGAATTTTTTCTTCCCACAAATTTTTAATATTTATAGTGTATTTATAAACCCCCCAGTTCACAAGGAGACTGCCGCCTTTTAAATCATCCATTTCACCTAAAAATGCCGCTGTAATTTTTCCATAAGTGGGTAATTGGCATGTGTTAAATTTTTTGTGCAGAAATGCCAAAAACCAAGGGGGGAGATGAGGCTTAAAAAACCAAAAGCCCATGGGAAACACCAATTTTTTAAAACCCCAAACAATAGGATACACCCATCTTGAAAGGATTGTCTTAATCAGTAACCTATTTGAAAAAAAACGGGGGCCCCAATTTTAAAAATAATTAAGTTGGTTTCCCAAATTTTTCACCGTAAACACCCGGGAGAAAGCCACTTCTGCTGCATGGGAAAAATAGCTTTTTGGGACCTTTTTTAAATGAAAAGGTCCTTGATGTAAACATAGACGCCTGGGTCCCCACAGTGGGGAGACCTCTTACATGGGGGGTTTTGATTTTGGGGACATAAAGATAATTTCCCTTTTTTAAAAAAGAAATCTGGGACCAGAACGCCATGGAAATAGAAGAAAAAGAACTTAAAAAAGTATGTTTTTAAACCCAAAAATAAAAACATGAACTTTTAAGTTTTTAAATCTAAAATTTTTAGAAAATTGACAACCCTCCGTAAATTTAAAATTTCCTAAAATTCATTCCCAAAGAAAAGGACGAAATTTTGCCCAATTTTTTAAATTTTGACGTGTCCCCGTCATGGGGCCCTTTTTTCAAAAAATGTTACGAAGTTTGAATGTCTGCCAAAAAGGAAAAGGGGGCCAAAAAAGCTTGAAAAGTATAAGAAACCGGCTTTTAAAAAAATCTTAAATTTTTTGGCCTGTTTAACTGGCTTTTCTTCCCCCATAAAGGAATGGAGAAGTATGTGACATTGTGGTTTGGTTGCTCATACGGGTGTTAACTGCTTATGTAATATTTGGCTTTCAAAAGATATATTTACCTTTAAAACCCAAAGTCTATAGTTTTAAAGGGGTGACATGTTAAAACCTGGCTCCGACACTTTTTTTAAAATCGTTAAGAGGAGTGTAAAAGGTGCCAGTATGTATAAATGTCTCAGGCACCTTAAAAATGTGTCCCATTCAGGGCAAAATTTGTCTCGCCACCTTTTTAAAACGGGAGGGATTTATAGACAGTTTACATCCCCCCCAATTTTAGATTGCAAAGGGGATACATCAGGCCACGCCTCTAACCACCCCAAACAAATACCACACCAAGACACCCTTTAACCCTCCCAAACAATTTTTACTTCACACCGACCATGCCTCTAACCATGCCCCACCAACGAATCATGCCCCGCCACCTTCAGACCAGCCAACACAAATCAGCATTTTCTGGGTCATAAACATGTATTTGCTAAAGTAATGTATTGTATATACAAAACCCCAAAACATAGCTTAAAAACAATGTTCTTGGATGATATTTCTATTTAATTTTCTACAGTGCCACAAATGCCTAACGGGAGCAAATATCACATCGTTACAGACCAAACCAAGATAATATTACCAATGATACCCCGTTTTCAAAGATCAAAAAATACTGCAACACCCATGACCCCGTATCACCACCACATAGGACTGAATAATACCGCCACATTCACCACCCTAGTGACTAATACCTCCACACCCTGACCACATATCACCACCCCCATGACTGAATAATACCTCCCACCATGACCGATTCACCACCCCATAGTGACTGAATAATACACCCCACCATGACCAATATCATCACTTTTAAGACTGAATAAAAAAATAGTAGTCCAAAACAAAAAAGAGTGAAACACGTACAATCCCTTTTGGGCATGTTTTAAAAAAAAAACCAAAATTTATTTTTTAAACAACTTTAAAAAAAGTACCTATAGGGGAATGCTATGAGTAAGAGTCTCTGGACTCCAAACTAAGCATTGGTGGAATTTTATTTTGTATGCGTTTGCCCGTTTAGGGTACTGTTTTTTTGTGTCGACCATTGGAAGATGTAATGTCTGTCTCTATTGAAATGAATGGAATTACAGAAAATCTCAGGATAAAACACGCCCGTTTCCATGTTTCCATTTTTAAAATAAATTTTAAAGATGAAGGCCACAATGTTCCGTTTTTCCTAATAGACGTAAACCGACCGCACCAGTCAAGTTTTAAATTAAATTGATGTATCTGTTGTCATAAACCCTTTTGGGAAATTAAAAAAGGGTTTAATACATTTCAAAAGATAAACTTTGGGTACATTTGAAGGGGGCGCTCCATTTTGTAGTGCTTTTTGTCCCAAAATCTGTTGTGCCAGTAGTGTTTCCAGTAACATGTAATTGGATACGGGCACCCGACAAGTTTCAACTCCTGATCGGAGAGTAGGGTCACATTGTGCACTAACTCTCCATTTTTATTCTATAGGAAATTCCGTGTAGCGTCAAACTATGCCACCTATCTCTTGAAATAAAGCTTTCTGTTTTTAAAGTGGAGTTTTTCAGAGCGATCCCTTAGATGGATTCAGGTGCCATGTTGGGACCCACACCAAGGGCCGGATAGGCAGTACAAGGGGGTACTTTCTGTTCGGGGGCCCGGGGCAAATTGTGAAAAAGGGGGCCTGCTGGGCAGCGGGTCTTTGTTTCCTTTATCTGATGATCATTAGATGGCATCAGGCCTGGTTGTTATCAGGGCCGCTATGGCCACACTATCAGGGCCTGCCGCGGGCCCGTACTATCAGAGCCCGCCGTGGCCCCGTTAAACAATGAACAAGGCAGAGGTGCGATGAAGTGTCCATCATCGCCGCCACGCTGCCTTCATCGGCCGCACAGCCGCCTAATGACTAATAGGTGCTTTCAGATGGGGCTCCGCGCTGGCGGCGTGATGGACGTCACGACGCCAGTGTCGGGGCAGAAGAAAAGGAGGAAAGGTAAAGTATTAATTGTTTTTTATTTTATAAAACCTATATCTATATACTGCCTGAGGGGGCTATCTATGATACTTGCCTTGTAGGAGGGCCCAAAAATCCTGCCTGAGGGGACCCTTATTTACCTGCTGAGGGGACCATTATGTACCTGCTGGGGGCCTATTTATATACCTGACAAAAGGCGGGACCTTATAGATCTGCCCTTAACTGACGGGGGCTTTATATATACTACCTAAACCGAGGGGAGCTATAGAGCTACCTAACTACTATTCCTATATACCTATAATTAGTGAGAAAAAAGTGAGGATTCTAAGCTGTTGTGTGGTAAATTCTGCAGAGAGACGGTCGGGCCCGGAAGAAGTCATAATGGCGGTCTGGACTGTAAGGAAAAAAACTATGGGGAAGCGACACATGTAGTCAGGTACATTTACAGATGTTTTGCAGGATGTACGGTTTGAATGACAATATACTGTAGTACACAAGTACCGTAGTATATTGTACTAGTGATCACTTAACCCAGGTGAGACAGGGAAAAAAAAAATTTTTAAACTACATTATTCTTTAAATGTTCATTAAAAAAATGTCGGAATTGTATGTTTGTGGCGCTTTCTCAGATCCTACTTACTTTTGCTATTTAAAATTGGAATCTAAAGCGAAAAAAGTCTTATGCACCTAAAATGGAAAATGATTACAAATAAATACCCGCTCAACCCCCAGAGTGTATAACAAACATTTATCCCTGACACAGCTAGCGCTGACAGAAGAGGTTAATTGGTCTATGAACAAAAACTTTTAAAGCACATTAAACCCTCTTTCATAAATCTGGTATCAACGGAATTCTACTGACCACAAAATTTAAGATTAAGGGCGACATGTATGATAGGGGCTGAGTCAGATGTCTGGCGTCTTTTCTGCTTGAGATATAGCGCAGCCCCGTTCACAGTAGTTTTTAAACTGCCGCATGCCAATATTCTGGAGATTACAGTATGCCGGGGCACTCAAAAAATTTGTAAAGCGCTGATTTTCGGGGGGCATGCGGGGGGCGGGGTGCACTACAACAT
>JAODAL010026921.1:0-55862 GCA_025379985.1 Phyllomedusa bahiana
AAAAAACACAAATAAACCAACCCTTAACAATCACGAATGCCCCCCCCTTCACTATTACTGAATTATTATATACAGTGTTCTCCAAAAAATCAACCGCCACAAAAAAAATTGTGAGGGGGAGGGCTTTGTGATATGTTAAGGGGGTTGGTTTTTTGCAAAGTTTTTTTTAAATAAGCCATTGGTAAAAGGTCATCACTCCTATGAAGCATCGAGAGGTATCGAAACGCTTTTGAGTTTTGGGGTTTTTTCGTAATTTTGATTTTAAACTTTTTGGCACAATAAAATATCCCTTTTAAAAAAAATTTTGGGGTTAATGTGTATGTAAAACAGGTGATACAAACATTACCAGAGCGCTGGGACCCTTTTGAATAGCGTACTTTGTGAGGTATTATTTTAAAATCCTTGGACTTCTTTGTGGGGAAGGGATAAGTGGTCAAAGTGGACAGCGGCTCTTGGATTGGATACAGCTTTAAAATGATTTTGTCCAGCATAGTAAAAATTTGCTCGGTGAGCAGTTTTAATCATTTAATTTTGAATTTTAATTTTAAAATCTACACGATCTGTGCGCCTTTTTTGTTTTTTCCCCCCCATCTTTTCTTTCCTTTCCCCTGAGTTCGCGCACAAAAGAAGCCCTGTATTTTTCCCCCGTGTATCGGAGATAACGGACTAAGGCTGCCTAAATCTGTCCCCAATGGTTCATTTAATTAAAGGGACATCGGAGGGGAAACCCTTTTGATTGATAAACTGTTGGTTGGGGTAAATAATGTCGGTTATATCCCCCCCCAAAACAGAAACACAAAATAAATACACGTCGAAAAAACGGGGTTTTTTTATTTTGCAAGGACTCTGAAGGGTTGATTAATGAGTCAAATCAATATATTGATAAAAATTTTTTTTGGGCCTTTTGTTAAGGATGATCTTTCCCGAGGGTTTAAAAATTTTTAAAAATTCCCAGTATGTAAAATATTTGGAATTTGAAAAATTGTGGCAGATACCTAGAAAAATTGTTCTTTAAAAATTTTGTGGAATTACTTTAGATAAAAGAAAGAAAAACTTTTTGGGAATTATCTACACAGATTATAGTTTTTTGGTGAATTTAAAATATATACGTCATAGAGAATATAAGGTTTCCCAGATGAAAAAAATGAATTTACATAAAGTGAATGGTACGAAAAACGGGAAGCTAAAAAAATTAGCTAGAGACGAATAGAAAAATTGAATTTACCAATAACATAAGAAAAACCCCTTTAAAAATTGGAGAACAAATGAATGAACCCCCTGTTTCCCCAAAAAATTATAGCAAAGAAGTAAATTCAGATAGAAAAACAGAATGTGGGATTTCCTGCGCTAAAAGGGGAAACACCGGTATTGCGGGAAAAAAACCCGAGAAAAGGGTGTACCCATTATGGTCAGTCGAAAAAATAGATAAACACAATGGTAAAATTCAAAAAATAAAAACAAATCAAAAGATATGGGTTGAACAAAAGATTAGAAAAATCAGAACTGAGAAAGAATCGGAACAAAGATGAAGGATTTAGAGTAAAGAATAACAAAGGTGGATGAACAGTTGGGGGTACGAATTTTCCATAAAAATCGAGCTAGACTAAATGGATCATCTTATTTTAGGTACCATACCCCTGAAAATTTCCCAAAGAGTATCTCCCCAGAAAAGTAATACGGGGGAAAAATAAAAATCGAAGGTCTAATCCCCTTGGGAGAGGAAAATACTGTATCTTCATCCATGGAATACGCCCCTCATAAACCCGACTTTTGAAATTTTTTTTAGGTTTGCCCCTACACAAATATTAAAAAAGTTAGAGGAAAATTCTCTAACCAATAACCCAAATGGGAATGTAAGAAAAAGAAAACTATTAAGAGAGGGTCCCGGGGCTTCCTTAGGGAAGACGACGTCTTAGAGATTCAACCCCAAAAAAAAAACAAACTAGGAAAAAGTGAAGGGACCCTGTAAATTTTTTTAATTTTTACCCCAAAATATAAATTTAAAAAGGGGATGAAATTAGTTTACTCCAAAAGGGACTAATTTTTGTCCAGATAAAGCTATATGTCATTTTACAGTTTCAAGCCCTCCAATTATTTATTAGGAAATTGCTAGACAACGTATTTTTTTATACAAGAAAAAGAGTAAGTCAAAAAATCCGAAAAGATGGGGGAAAGAGTTTGATGCCCTACCCTCCCTAAAGATAGAAACGGTCAAAATTACATTTCCCCTTTTGGGGCCCCGGAATCTCGGGGGTCTTTAAAAAAATTGTTAGGAAGATCTTGGGGTCCCTAAAGAAGAAAATTCCTAAAAATGAAATTTTAAACCATCACCAAAAAAAGCGAAGAAATCCTTATAAAAAATAGAGATATTTTAAAAAATCGGATAAGGGGGGCTCCATTGAAATCGAATGGGGAAGAGTTATGAATGAAGTTTTTTAAGATTTTAAAAATACCCTATATTACAAAGGGGTGGGGGAAAAAGAGTGTATTCGAAACTTCAAGAGGCTTTTTTGGAATTTTTAAATCGATCCATTGAGATAGGAACTATCAGCTCAAAGGAGAAAAATGCCCTTTTTATAAAGAAACCTGTCACCCCTTTCTTTTACCACCTCCCTAAGGTCACAAAAGATTCGAAACCCCCCCTGGCAGACCTAAGTCTCGGGAATCGATTTCCTTTCAAATTATGGGAAAAAATATTACATTGCTTTCCCAACCATGTAGTCCAGTTAAAAAGGTTTTTTAAAAGATTCCGACCAGGTCTTTTGGGAGCTGTTGGAATGCAATGGGGGACCCTTTTATTTAAACAATGGATATTACAGCCCTTTACTCGAAATAAGGCATGTCTAGGTATTAGGCAGTGGGGGTCTTTTTAGAAAATGACAGTACTTTTAAACGATAAAAGAAAGAATTTTATATTGGGGCTTGAATGATTTTAAATTTTTTTTTTTTTAATTTTATTTTCATTATCACAACAGGTTGGTACAGCGATGGGGACCCGGGTTCCCCCCATCGCTGGCCAACCTTTTTTGGGTTTTTTTAAAGATATTTTTATCATTCTGATTTTAATAAATTTCGTTCTAATATTTTTTTTTTAAAGATTTTAGACCCCTTTTTTTATCTGGAGTGGAATCAGGGGGAAAGGGGCCGATGCATTCTTAAATTTTTGAACTCAAATTTTCTGGGAATATTCACTCCAACATAAATTCAAATGAAATAAAATTTTTTAAATTTTTTTTATTGTATTGGAAAAGGGAAAAAATTTTATCGAAAAATTTTTTAAACCATCGATCCAATAACTATTTGCACTTTACTAGTAGCCACTACAGAAATGGAAGGGAACGTGCCCTTGGTCAATTTCCGGGAGGGTCCGTAAAAATGCATTTTAATGATGTTATGGGACCGGGCATCTATTTTGGGGGAGAGGTTTACCCAAAAAGGTTACCCGGAATTTAGTTCAAAAAATGCAAATGCAAGAGCTTTTAAGATGACACAAAAAATTGTGTTTTTAAAAAACAAAAAAGAATACCACCCCTTTTAAAAAATAATTTATTATATTTTCCCTCCCAGCCCCAAAGATTATATGGTATTTTACCAAACATTGGGATTTCTTTTATCTATCCAGTCTTAAGTCCCACCTGCTCCATCCCAAAAAATCATTACCGAAGGCAGGCACTCTAAAAAATCTTTTGACCATCACGCAAAGCCCATGTAAGTCGAGGCCAGCAATTAAGTAGGGTACTGTGAAAACCAAAATGGGCCTACCCGTTTTCCCCATCTCCAAATGTTTGTAAAATGAACATGGGTGATACTTTTTGTTCCCACACCACAAAAGAAGTAACAAAATTAAACACAGTTGACTCAGTTTAGTTTTTGGTTCCCTGATCCACTTGGGGTTGTGGGAAACAGTTATAGGAAAAGGACTTCAACAAAATTATCACAAAGGATGAACAACCATCGTTTAGTATTAGAAAAGGGAAAATTATTGTATAGTTTACCCCGAATAAACGGGAAAGAAAAGGGGTAACAAAATATAATTAAAACCCAACCAAAGACATATCAAGGGGGAAAGTCCCTAATGTTTACAGGCCCTTATAAATAGAAAACTTTCTGGATTTTTTAAAATTAAAATTACCTTGAACCCTAGGATTAAAATGAGGTGCGGGAAGTTGTTTATTAATACTAATAAGGGGGTAAAAAGGGAATGTCTATATTTTTTAAAATTACTAGAATAATATAAGTTAAAAAATAAATTTTTTATCTCAAATTTTAAATTTGTATGCAATGTAAAAGGGGATCACAGAAAGGACCAAATGACTAATATCCCCAACGCGGAATAGGTGAAAATAGAAAAAGGTTTTAAGTAAGTTGTAAAATGCTAGCAGCACACCGCCCTAACATACGAGTGCGGAGCAGGCGAATGGTCAAGTCCCCATGGCTAGTAGGGGCAGAAGTGTAAAAGAGTTTCATGCACTTCCCCCTTCAAAACCAGCCCCGGGATCGCATGGATCAATGCGTGCAATGCTGGAGAGGGCGGAAGTGACACGCGGCTGTGACGACTTCCCCTATGATCCCGTGAGGAAAGGCGTTTTCATGGGGATTCCTGAAATAGATTTTTGATTCATTAAGGTAAAAACTAATACAATTTTTAGTGCGGTTGATTGTTGGGAAAAAACCCGTAAATAATTAATTCAGAATATGTGAAGGGGAGGGCATTCGTGATAGTTAAAGGGGTTTGGGTTTTTTTTCAAAATTTTTATTATAAAATAAGCCCTTGGCTATAAAGGCAGTCATCCGATGAAGCATACGGAGGGTTTCGAAAAGGTTGGTTTTTTTGGGTTTTTATATTTTTTTTTTAAAAATTTTGTGCACAATAAAATTACCTTTTAAAAAAAAATTTTGGGGGTATAATGTGTACTGCTAACAGAGCTGATACAAACAGTTACCAGGGCGCTTGGATCCCTTTAAAAGAGTAATTTTTAGCGGTATTATTTATATAACCTTTTTTACAGAGCCAGCTTCTCTCCCTATCATATAAAAATATATATCAAAGAGTCAGCTCCTCACACTATATATCACGAGCTCAGCTCCTCTTTCCCCTATCATAAACCCTTTTAAAAACAGAGCTCCTTCCCCTCCCATCATATAACCCTATATATCACAGAACTCAGCTCCTCTCCTTTATCATATAACCCTATATATCACGAGCTCGCTTCTCCCCCTTTTCTATAACCCCATATATCACAAGCTCAGTTTTTTCTCCTCTGTATATAACTCTATATACACAGGGTAGCTTTTCCCCCCTCGTCATATAACCCTATATATCACAGAGTCAGCTTCTCCCTCATATTAACCCATTATCACAAGTCAGCTTTCTCCCTCTATATATCCCTATATATCACAAGTCAGCTCCTACCCACATATACAGAGCTCAGCCCTCTCCTCTATATATAACCCCTATATTTTAAGAGTATCCTCTCCCCCCTTTTCATTAACCCATATTCCCCCGAGTCATCCTTTTCCCCTAATATAACCCAAAAATTTTCACAGAGCTCAGTCCTTCCTCTATCATATAAAATTATATATAACAGAGTAGATTTTTCTCCCCGACATAAACTCATATATCACAGAGCCAGCTTCTCTCCTCTAAAATAACCTATTTTCACAGGCTCAGCCTTTCCCCCTATTATAAACCCCTTTTTATCACAAGCTCAGTTCTTCCCCTTAATAACCCCATAATCACAGATCAGCTTTTCCCCCCTCTTCATATAACCCATTTTCACAGAGCTCGCTTCTTATCATATAAACCCCATAATCACAGAGCTCGTTTTCCTTTCATATAACCCCATATTCACAGAGTCCTTCTTCCTTATCATTAGCCCTTATATCACAGAGCTCGTTCCTCCTCTATCAAAAACCCTATATATCACAGAGTCGCTCCTCTCCCTTTCATATAACGTATATATACAGAGCTCATCCTCTCCCCCTATCATTAACCCTATATATACAGAGCTTCTCCTTCCTCTATATATAACCCTATAATCACAGAGCTCAGCTCCTCATTAAACCCCATTTATCAAGAGCTCAGCTTTCTCCCTATCATATAACCCTATTAAAACCAGACTTGCTTCTCCCCTCAATCATAAAACCCTATATTCACGAGTAGCCCTTCCTTATCATATAACCCCAATATCACAGACTAGTCCCCTCCCTCTACATTAACCCCAAAATACAGAGTCGCTTCCTCCTTATCTATAACCTTATATCACACAGCTCAGCTCCTCTCCCTACAATTAACCTTATATCCCCGAGCCCAGTTCTTTCTATCATAAACCCTATAATCACAGGCCAGCTTTTCCCCCTATCATTAAACCCCAATATAAGAGCTAGCTCCTCTCCTCTATCATATAACCCTTAATACAGAGCTCAGTCCTCTCTCTATCATATAACCCCCCTACATCCCCGAGCTCATTCTCTCCCCTATATATAACCCCATTTAACACAGGTTTAGCTTCTCCCCCTTGTCATATAACCCCTTAATCACAGAGCTCGCTCCCTCCTTAATATATAACCCCTATTATCCAATTCAGTCCTTCCTTATCATATAACCCCATATAAACCCCAGAGCTCAGCATTTCCCTTTCATATAACCCTATATATCACAGAGCTCAGTTCTCCTTATCTATAACCCTATATTACGAGCTCAGCTCCTCTCCCCTATATTAAACCCAAAATACCACAGAGCTCACTCCTTCCTTTCAATAACCCTAAAATCACAGGCTCGCTCCCTCCTCTATCTTAACCCCCATATACCACAGAGCTCAGCTCCCCTCCTCTATATAAACCCCATATATCACAGAGCTCACTCCCCTCCTTATCATTAACCCTATATATCACAGAGTTCGCTTCTTCCTAAATTAACCCTTTTATACAGGTCAGCTTTTCATCTATTTTAACCCCATATACACAGACTCAGCTTTTCCCCTTTTTTAACCTATTACCAGACTCAGCTTCCTTTTCCCAAAACTTAAACCTATATATCACAGGCTCATCCCCCCCCTCTATATATAACCTTATTACACAGAGCTCAGCTCTTCCCTTATCATAAACCCCTTTATCACAGAGCTCACTCTCCCCTCTTCATATAACCCTATATATCAATGAGCTCAGCTCCCCTCCTCTACTATAAACCTATATATCACAGGCTCAGCTTTTCCCCTTCATAAACCCTATATATCACAGAGCTCAGCTTCTCCCTCTATCATATAACCCTATATTCACAGAGCTCAGCTTTTTCTCTTCTATCTTAACCCCCATATTTCACAGAGCTCGCTCCTCTCCCCTTTTCTATAAAAACCCTTTTTATCACAGACTCAGCCCTCTCCCTCTATATTAACCCTATATATTTTTCCTTATATATCCTAAACTCCCCGACAGGTTCGCTTTAAGAGCGGCATTGCCTTACAATAGACCATTCAATATAATCCCCAGTCACATCTGTTCAGATCAGGCGGAATAAATCGGGCCGGTTTACGCCCTTTTGATCCGGGCCGCAGTATTTTGACTGGGCATAAGCGCAAAAGTTAATCTGAAGTGAAATCTCACTCAACCCCTGTTCGCTTATGGAAGGGGCATTGGCTGCTTTTAAACCGAAGGCGAAAGGTGGAAACTTCAAAGCCGCCTTAATAGGGGTAGGAAGGTGAGCCAAGCAAAAGGAAAGACGTGTGTAACACGGGAGGAAGGAAACAGGTTTTTGTTGGATCAAAAACCTTCCTAATGACACATGGGGGAAATAATTTTACTACAGAAACCGAGCTGCTACTTACAAAGTTTTTTCTTTTTTTTTCTGGGAAGGTGATAAAGAAAAACATACAGGAAATCCTTATAGTCTCCATCGCCCCTAATAGAATAGAAGGGGAAAAAAAAAAAAATTCCGGTCTTAAGTGTAATGATTTCTAAAAACTGTAAATATGACTGAGCTTTCAGTGTTTGCAATGAACGCCTCGGCCCGGCGCGCCTGCTTGTACAGCTTGAAGCGTTTAACATCTTTCATGTTGGTCTCTGGCAGCGCTGAGGCAATGCAGTGCACTCCTGTCACTTCATCAGGGGAGAAACCTTCCCTCTTTTCTCCCTCTTTTAACCCGATATGTATAAAAGCATCAAGAATGTTGAAATGTACAGCGACAAGGAGCGTATAGACCAAGGGCGAAGTGGCAGGGCTACGTTTATGTCATGTGACCGGGTAGAGTGGGGGAGAAAAAAAACTATTAAAAAGTTTTGAAACTTTTTGAAAAGTTGCACTGATAGGGTTAAAGTGGACGGAGCGCGCTGATCATGTACAGGTGCACAGCCGGTGGAAGTCAAATGGGTTGTCCATTGTTTGGGTATATGATATATTCGCAGATGTCTGTAATGAAAAAAGAAAAGACTGGAGGATATCCGGAGGCCCCTTATTTTTGGGCTATTTGAATGTATTTACAAACAGCAACAGTGTATTAGGGTAGGACCAGACTATTACTTGAACAGTGTTGGACTTTGGGGCATTGGGCCCACCAGTGGAGTTGATTCCTGGAGTTTACAATGGAGTTTTCTTTGCGACCCACCAGTGGAGTTGATTTTTAGGGCCAACAAGTGAGGTTGATTCCTGGGGCCCTCAGTGTTGTTTTTTTAACATCCTTCCCTTCAAACACATTTTCCCCACTCTTGGTTGCACTTGATGGACATATGTCTTTTTTCAACCACATTAACTACGGTATGTAACTATGTATATATAACTATGAGTTGATTCCTAGGGCCCACCAGTGGAGTTGATTATTGGGGCCAGCAGTGGAGCTGTTCTTGGGACTCACAACTGGAGTTGATTCTTTGGGCCCACCAGTGGAGTTGATTCTTGGGACCCACCAGTGGAGTTGATTCTTGGGGTTCACCAGTGGAGATGAGTCTTGGGGTTCACCAGTGGAGATGATTCTTGGGGTTCACCAGTGGAGTTGATTCCTGGTGCCAACCAGTGGAGTTGATTCCTGGAGCCCACAGTGCAGTTGATCCTTGGAACCCACCAGTGGAGTTGATTCACCAGTGGGGTGATTCTTGGGACCCACCAGTGGAGTTGATTCTTGGAGTCCACCAGAGGGGTTGATTCTTGGGACCCACCAGTGGAGTTTATTCTTGGGACCCACCAGTGGAGTTTATTCTTGGGACCCACCAGTGGAGTTGATTCTTGGGCTCACCAGTGGAGTTGATTCCTGGTGCCAAACAGTGGAGTTGATTCCTGGAGCCCACAGTGCAGTTGATTCATGGAGCCCACCAGAGGAGTTGATTCTTGGGGCCCACTAGTGGAGTTGATTCTTGGGACCCACCAGTGGAGCGGATTCTTGGAGCCCACCAGTGAAATTTATTCTTGGACCCACCAGAGGAGTTGATTCTTGGGGTTCACCAGAGGAGTTGATTCTTGGGGTCCACCAGAGGAGTTGATTCTTGGGCTACACCAGTGGAGTTGATAGTTAGGGTCCATCAGTGGAGATGATTCTTGTGGTCCACCAGTGAACTTGATTCTTGGGACTCACCAGTGGAGTTGATTCTTGTTGTCCACCAGTGGAGTTCATTTTTTGGGCCCACCCTACGCAACCTGTACATGACTGCACATACTTCACATGATTTTTATGCTCTGCAAATTGCTTTCTGCCTGTCTTTCTTTGTCTCTCTCTTTGAAAAGCAGCCCCAAAAGCCTGGGGCCTATCATGTCCAGAGACCCACCAGGGATTTCTTTTACTCCCCCATGGGCCAGTCCTAGCCTGGACTTGATGTCTTGTTATCCCAGTCAAAGTTGGGTCATGTAATTTGAATAGTACAATACAGCCGAAGGCATAACTTAACCCCTTAAGGACTTTGCGATTTTTGTTGTTGACACGTTCATTTTTCCCTCCTCGCCTTCCTAGAGCCATAACTTTTTTTCTTTTTCCACCTACATAGACATATGAGGGTTTTTATTTTGTGGGACACGATGGACTTTCTAATGGTGTTATTCACTGTACTATAGAATATACTGGGAAACTGCAAAAAAATTCCAAGTGGGACAAATTGTGAAAAAAAACGTATTTTCGCCATGTTTCCAGGTGTTTTGCTTTTACGGCATTCAATCATTGGTAAATATAATGTGTTATCTGTATTCTACAGGTTGATATGCATCCGGCAATAACAAACATGTAAGGTTTCTGTTATGATTTGGTACCGTAAAAAAATTCCAATTATTTTATAGTATTGAAATTTGCGCCGCAGCGCCATTATCTGCGACCAATAACTTTTTTGTACTAACACCTACAGACGTCAGTGAGGGGGCATTTTTTGCGGGCTGAAGTGTACTTTTTATCGCTAGCAGTTTGGAATGCATGCGACTTTTTTGATCACTTTTATTCCATTTTTTAAGTGACGTAAAATGACCAAAAAATGCAATTTTGCCGTTTGGAATTTTTTTTCTTCTACGGTGTTCAGCGTACGGGATACATGATGTTTGCCGGAAGTGGGGCAAACGAGGACATGGCAGTGACGGGAGCCTTCACAGGGCTCCCCACTGCCGTGTCCGGGTGTCGGATCGCTGCAGCTATGCTGCGGCGGTGCCGATGACCCTAACGATCGGTGCACGGCCATCTTTGCCGCGGTGTCTGACGGGTTAAACAGTGCAAGCGGGCAACGCCACCCGCCGGCGCTGTTACTGCCGGGTGTTAGTGGCTGATCACCTGCTGTGCGGGGGGTGGGGTGGGGCGCCGAGCGATCCCGCTGCAAAGCCCCTTAGCGGCCCTGGGACGTACTCATACGCCCAGGGTCGTTAAGGGGTTAAAGGGGTTGTCTCACTACAAGATCACTTAAAGATCTTGCAAAATCAAGTCACTTTGCAATATGTGTCCATTAACAGTGTCCTACCTATTCCTAGATATCCCCTCTTGTATGGGCTGCATCAGCTCCTCAGGTCGCTATAGCTACAGACTTGGTTGATCTCTCCTGATAGGCTGCCAGCGCTGGTTGCTATAGTTACAGACCTGTTCAATCTCTCCCGATAGGCTGCCAGCACTGGTTGCTATAGCTACAGACCTGGCTTCTATTGCATCCTAGTAAAAGCCAATAAACACGCCCCTGAATTCAAAATGAAACCAAGAAAACAGGACTGAGGTAAAATGAGTCAATGAAGTGAGACAACTCTTTTAAAGGAATATTCCCATTTCATTGATGAGCTTTAAACACGTAGGCACAGGTAATTAAAGCTTATCACCTAATACATGATTTTGCTTCTCTTCAGTGCAAGATCAATTCTTATTTCCTGCTTGTGTACACAAGCTTCGCTTGGTTACCGACCACTTCTAGAGCTCTGGCCCTGCTGTGTCTTATCAGTAGCACTCAAGCTTCTTTATGTTTCTTACTGCTAAACTTTAACCCTTTAGAGCTCTGTAGCCTTCTTCCCTGCTGTTTATACCCGTTTATCAACAATGTCACTTTACCAGGCTTAGCTGGGAATAGCAAAGCTGATATGTCAGTCACTGCTGTAGAACTGCCCACAGCTGGACCAGGAAGTGTAAGCATGAAGCTGGCTGTGAAGAGCAAGCTCTGTGAAACAACATGGTGAAAACACCTCTGTAAATTGAATGGGCCCCAATACAACATTTTATAAAAGGGCCCTCACTTCCCATGTACAATTAACAATACTGGCGTCTTCTAATGTGGCCTTTGGCTCCCTCAGGCTCCAGGGCCTGGTAGCGACTACTTCCCCTGCACCGCCTATAGCTACACCTCTGAATGCGGTGTGTTGTGAGTGTTGCAGTTTTTCAACTCCCCTGGTGGGCTCCAAGAATCAATTCCACTGGTGGGCCCCAGTCTTTACGAGTGCTGACGAATGACCGCCATAGCCATGAACCGTCACTGGGGTTGACCACCAAAAGATTAAAGAGTGTTTCCATCTGGAGGATGTAGCATACATGTCTTTCATGGTCTATAGCAGTGGTCTACAAACTGCGGCCCTCCAGCTGTTGGGAAACTACAACTCCCATCATGCCCACTGTTTTGATTTATATAAATGCATGATGGGAGTTGTAGTTTCCCAACAGCTGGAGGGCCGCAGTTTGTAGACCACTGGTCTATAGTGAGGTAAATATCCTGTAGGAGGGTATGGACATTGCTGGAGGGAATGCCTAGACCACCTAACAGGCAGCTACTTTCAATTAGCATGTATAGAGTCTGGCTTAAAGTAAAAAAGGCTAGAAAACAATTGTATACATAAAAAAAATCAACCAAAAACTTAATGAACTATCCAAGAAGATAATCAACTAGGGGAATGCGTGTTTGCCACCGAACATTGGCAGGTCACAGGCACATCTTTCACCTCCATTACTAATCTGTGATTAGCTGCCTACACTGCAAACATGAATGACAAGTAATAGCAGCGAGCTTTGGTGGTGTCACGGATGGAAAAAATTAAGACTGCAAGCAAAATGCCCCAAGACAAATCCAATGATTTATTGGGCAGTGTAGAGGGCTCAGCCCATGTCATTGATGGATAAAGCTGAAAATCCAAACTTAAAGGGGATTTGCCAAGACGCCAGTTACCTACCTCCTGTCAGCATGGGAGCAGGATATATAAATATCATGCTGAGTCATGAAGCTGCAGGGGAGAGAAGCAGGGGGTGAGTGAGGGTGAGGGAAACCAAGGGAGCGTCTCAAAACTTAAGTGAAATAATAAACAGTACAAACAGTGGATTCTCAATACAGCAAGACACAGCCTCAGACTGCACTGTCTACCCGGTGCCTTAAAAGCTCATTCATTTTGCCTGTCATCAGATAAGAAGTGTTTCACGCAAGCGCGGCCTGTCAGCTCCTGGGTCGTGACTAGGGAAAGCCTTGAGGTAATAAGGGGGATGAGAAATGCTGTAGCTCTCAGAGTTTTCACTTTTTTTAATCACATATATTTAGAAAAGTGATTAAATACCCATTTTGGAGGTTCCCACGTCAACATTACATGGTGGCAAAACCCCTTTAAGGAGCTCTGAAATTCCACAAATTATTTTTAGTGTCACAGATGGAATGCTGGATGTATAGGGCATTGAATTTGCAGGTTAAGTTAACAATTTTTAGGGGGTTAAATGTCACCAAGATAAAATAGTAATGTTTCTAAGGTTTTGGATATTAGGGGCACCTTGCTGGTTGGGAATGAAGTAAATAAAACCATCTTCAGTATTTGGCCCAGCTTTGTAGGCCATCTGAAGGGAACCAGGGTAACTCTTTGTGGCATACTGGCAGTGAACAGCTGAGTTCTCTTATGAACCTTCTCTATGATAAAAATGGCGCTAGGTGCACTTATACAAAGGGGTATTGTATCGTGCCTTACATGATGCAACACGACACCCTTGATGGACCATTCCATTTTTAGATTTATCATTAGTAAACTGAAAAACTTTATTTGCCAAATGACATGGACCTCCTGATTTTGTTTTGATCTTGGACTTTGTGAACATTTCTTCTCATCTCTAGAGCTATACATCGATTCTATGTTTTTTTCTTTATATACCCAGTGAGGTTGGCTCCATTTGTTGACGCTGGAACTCCCTTACCTTGTGTTTTTAGACATTTTAGGCTAATTTCAGATCTTCCACACTTATTGCAGATTCAGTATCATGAATCCACAGGAAAACGGCAGTATCTGAAAATCTCATTTTGGGTCCTGAAGAGTCTAGAACCCCTATGCTGAAAGGCAAAAGTGATAACCACTCAGCTACATTGTAACTACTCATAGCTCTTGTATTCATTCACATGCAGGGGAAAAAAATTCAAGTATAACTGAGGTCATGCTGTAGTTTAGCGGATTTGTTGTGAATTTACACCACAGCTGGTTCCCCTTTAATGCACAGTAGATGAAGTCCATGGTATATTTACTGTATGGTAGTTTGTAAAATAATGCCCCAAATAATGCCCGACTTTACTGAAGATAATTAACTTCTAAGCATCCTAATCCTCCTTCTCCTCTTCAATGTTGTGGTCAGGGTTTTGGAGTCGGCAAGCCAAAGCCCCGACTCCGAAATTTCCCAAACCTCTGACTCCTGACTCCTGACTCCGACTCCGAGTCTGACTCCTGACTCCCTCATACATGGCACATGCTTAAGTGATAACTTTACTGTAGTAAAATGGTAACATCAGGCTGTTTATCACCTTATGATACAATAATCAAGCTATTTAGGTAGAAAAGACACTGACAAGCAAAAGGGTAACAATGTTTTGATCTTTTGAACACTTCTGGGTAGATCTGAAGAATAAGCTGTATCTGTATCCAAGTCCAGTCTGCTCCAACATTGGGAATGTGTAGAAGAGACCTGGGATCATATTTTAGTCAAGACCTGCATGAACCTGATCCAGAGCCCAGAAGGATTCAGGCAGTGCTGAAAACCAAAAGGTGGATTTCCCAAATACTAACAAAATAATAAAAATTTGCAGCACTAAGCAGATGCTAAATATTTGCAAGTCAAATTTATGTATAAGATAGGTAAGATGACTGTATATAAAATTACAGTAACCTCATGTACAAAGCTGTAGTGGATGGAGAGATATGGAGCCTGAAAGTCACAAGTTCAAAACATTGTTATCCTTTTGCTTGTCAGTGTAAAATATATTTATTGGATTTGATTTTAGAACACAAAAAAATTGTAAATATGCAAAACACTGCAGGAACATTTGTGGAGTCTCTGAATTTGTTCTGAGAAATAGTGTTGCCTCCATCAGATCCTGCATACAAGACCTCACATCTGATCTCATTATTTCCAGGCTAGAGAACGGCCTCTCCACATTAACTTGGGTTGGGGGCAAAGCGGTTACCACAGGGGATACAGCTGTAACAATGTCAGGGTATAAAGGAATTGCCTCAGCCACAGTCAGGTCTGATGAATGGTTGAACTCTTCTACTTCTTTGAAAACAGGTGAAAAATTTTGCTGAAATCTGTTTGCCCTGGGAGCAGAATCTTTTCCCCTGGGGCAGCGCTTTGCCTGCTCCATGTCATCAATTACACTCCTCATGTGATAAGACTGAAGATATGGGAGCAGGAGCACTGGCCGTACCCAATTCCACTTGCTCTTTGCACTGCATCGAACTAACTGGACCAACTAATTATATATTTTGGGAGTAGGAGTCGGTCCATTTTATGACGACTCCGACTCCACGACTCCGACTCCACAGCCCTGGTTGTGGTAGAGCCTCTGGGATCTGTGGTTCTCCACAGCTTTCTTCTTCCTAAGCTACCCTCAACCATCAGAGCTTCATAGCAGACTTCCTCACCCGTCTCACTCCTCACCCCCTGAGCCCAACTGCCCTTCCTACCTCCAACTGCCACTTCTGGTGTGAGACCGCTCCACCCCCTTGTCCAATCAGGAGCTAGGCATTGAAACACTCGGTGTGAGGTGGCAAGAAGCTTAACCCTTGCTGGCACATGGGCCGACACAATACTTACATACGATACACAACACATTACATATGTTACACAGAATTGACACATAATATACACTGTGACAAGAACGCAAACCTGACTCTACACCACAGACTACAATACCCTGTACTGGGGTATTACATTAGCATAACCTTGGAGGATACAGGGTTAAACTGCAAACTAAATAAGGGGAGGGTTTCCTCACACTTGCGGCTGTGACCAAGGAACCGGAGACTATCAGAAACGCGTAGGCTTACATTGTTTGTTTTTATGATGTTTTAATGCTGCAACAAAGTATTATACTTCATGAATGGAATCACGACCTCACCTAAAATTTAAGAAATCATTCACAACAAAAAGTGTAGAAACCAGGACCAGCACCATAGAGGACAGATCTTCAATTTAGTACCATATTCCATAAGTAAAAAAATTTGGGGTAATATGTGGTTCCAGAATACGGTTTTTTGCGTTTCGAGCAGTGCGCGTGCACGGGCTGTGGATCCTCATACCATGGCGCATGTTTAAGTGAATTATTTATTATTATTTATTTTATAGCGCCATTGATTCCAGGGCGCTGTACATTCGAGTGGGTTAATTACATTTTAACATTACATATCGAGTTCAGTGATAAGTGATTAATGACATTTGGCAAGACAGAGGGTGAGAGGACCCTACACGCGAGGGGCTTACAATCTACCAAGGAGGGGGAAGAAAGAGATAGGAGGTGAGGGGCAGGACATGTTGTGTGGAGGAAGTAGTGACAAACAAGGTTAGTGTAGGTTATAGGCAAGCCTGAAGAAATGGTTTTTTTTTCAGGTGCTTTTGATGCTGGTGAATGTGGAGGAGAGTCTGATGTGGTTGGGGGTCAGTGGAGTTCCAGAGTGTGGGTGAGCACGGGAGTAGTCTTGGAGACGGTTGTGTGAGGGAGCTGATAAGGGGAGAGCAGAGGAGGATAGGCCCGTTGGTAGCGGTGATTGCAGAGGGGGAGATATTTGGAAATTAGGGCAGGATGTATGGTGGGTGAGAGGTCATGGAGAGCTCTTGTTAGGTCATGGATTAGAAGCTTGAAATGAATTTCGATGGGCAATGGGAAGCCAGTGAAGGGATTGCAGAGGGGAGAGGAGAGCGGAGAACGGATAGTAAGTAGCGAGGAGAGAGGTGGATAAGTTGGGCAGCAGAGTAAGGATGGATGGAGGGGAGCGAGGGTGCTAGCTGGGTGGCCACAGAGAAGGATGTTGTTACAGTAGTCTAGGCGGGAGATGACAAGGGCATGGACCAGCATTTTTGTAGTGTCATAGTTGAGAATGAGGCGGATGCGAGAGATTGTTGTTCAGTTGGAGGCTGGAGGCAGAGGTGAGGAGTTTGGTTGTGTGGTTTTGAAAGACATAAAGCAGAGTCTTAGATTACCCAAGGCAGCGGGACTTGTGGGACCGGTGAAAGTGTAGAGCCGTTGACTGTAATAGAGAGATCAGGGGCAGAGTAGAGTTGGATGGTGGAAAGATGATTGAGTTCTGTTTTTCCCATTTAGTTTTATGTAGTACATGATGAGAGAAGGAGAATATGGACGACAGACAGTCAGGGAGCCGGTGAAAAGGAACGAGAGGTGACATCTGGGCCGGAGATGTAGAGTTGGGTGTCTCTGTTATACAGGTGGTAATGGAAAGCCATGTGAGGCTCAGAGCTGACCGAGGCCAGAGTGTAGATAGAGAAGAGAGTGGGCCAGGACTGACCCTTGGGGGACACAACACAGAGAGGCCGGGGGGAGGAGGTGGGGGAGGGGAGAACAAAGGGGCCCGATCGTGGGTTGAGGAGCCCAAGAAAAGCCAAGTCCGTTGATGCGGGGGAGGGAGGATTTTGTGCAGGAGGGAATGGTCGACAGTGTAAGGCAGGGCGGTCAAAGGGGAAGGAGCAAGGTGTGGCGGGCTTTAGAGTTACAGGTATTAGGATTTGGTTGGGGGGGGGTTTGGGTTTGAGGGGGTGGGGTCGAAAACCAGATTGTAGGGTTCAAGAAGAGAGTTGGGGAGAGGGTGGGAGGAAGCGAAGATAGCGTGCTGCTCGAGGATTTTGGAAGAAAAAGGGGAGCATGAGATGGGGCGATGTAGCAGAGAAGAGGGGTCAAGGGTTGTTTTTTTAAGGATTGGATGAAAATGATTTTAAAAAGGGGAAGGAAAGCCAGGGTTAGGATGGGGGTTTGAAGAGGGATGAGGGGGGGTGATAAAGCATGGGGTCTGGGATGAGGTGGGTGGCAGGGGGTCAAGAAAAAGGTAGTGAGGTTGCATTTGGACAGTAGAGAGGGGGGTTTTGTCAGATGCCCGGGGGGGAAGCGAAAAGGGGGAAAAGAGAGGTTGCAAGGGTGGGGTGGGTGTTGGAGCTGGGGGCCAAAGGTTTCTTGATGGGTTTGTCTTTAAAGGGAATTGAATGGAAAAGTCGTTTTTGAAAGGGGGGATGGGGGGGGAAGGTGTAGGTGGCGGGGAGGGGTTTAAGGTTTTTAATAATTTTTTGGGGTTGTGGGGAAGGGAGGATTGAGGGGTGAAATAGTCCCGTTTGGGCGAGGGAGTGCGGACTTTAAAAGTATGCAGTGAGTGTTTGTTAAAAAGGGAAAAACATCAGGGAGTGAGTTTTTTTTCCGCGGCGTTCGGCCGCTCTGCAGCCCCCTCGCGTTTGGTGAGTCTGTGTGCCCGGGTTGTTGTTGTTTTGGGGTTTGTTGGCTGGAGAAGGAGATCAAGTGCGGGGGGATGTTGTATGGTTGTAGGAAGTGATAACTTTACTGTAGTAAATTGGTAACATCAGGCTGTTTATCACCTTATGATACAATAATCAAGCTATTTAGGTAGAACAGACACTGACAAGCAAAAAAGTAACAATGTTTTGATCTTTTGAACACTTGTAGGTAGAGTTGAAGACAAAGCTGTATTTGTATCCAAGTCCAGTCTGCACCAACATTGGGAATGTGTAGAAGAGACCTGAGATCAGATTTTGGTCAAGATATGCTTTAATCTGATTCAGGGCCCAGAAGGATTCAGGCAGTATTGAAAGCCAAAGGTGGGTTTCCCAAATACTAACAAAATAATAAAAATTAACACTGATTTTTAGGAGCAAAACAGTAACAATGCAGTTACAGGACAAGAATTTGCAGAATAAGCAGATGCTAAATAGTTGCAGGTCAAATTTATTTATAAGATAGGTAAGATGACTGTATATAAAATTACAGTAGCCTCATGTAAAAAAGATGTAGTGGATGGTGAGATATGGAGCCTGAAAGTCACAAGTTCAAACCATTGTTACCATTTTGCTTGTCAGTTTAAAATATATTTATTGGATATGACTTTAGGACACAAAAAAATTGTCAATATGCAAAATACTGCAGGAACATTTGTGAAGTCTCTGAATTTGTTCTGAGAAATAGTATTGCCTCCATCAGATCCTGCATACATGACCTCACATCTGATCTCATTATTTTCAGGCTAGAAAACGGCCTCTCTACACTAACTTGGGTTGGGGGCAAACTGGTGACCATAGGGGCAACATCTCTAACAATGTCAGGGTATAAAGGAATCGCCTCAGCCACAGTCGTTTTTGATGAATGGTTGAACTCTTCTACTTCTTTGAAAGAAGGTGAAAAATTTTGCTGAAATCTGTTTGCCATGGGAGCAGAACCTTTTCCCCTGGGGCAGCGCTTTGCCTGCTCCATGTCATCAATTACACTCCTCATCTGATGAGGCTGAAGATATGGGAGCAGTAGCACCGGCCTGACCCAATTTCTCTTGCTCTTTGCACTGCATCGAACTAACTGGACCAACTAATTATATATTTTGGGAGTCTGAAATCGGTCCATTTTATGACGACTCCAACTCCTGCAAAATAGGCTCCGACTCTGACTCCACAGCCCTGCTGTAACCTACATATTACCCAATTTTTTTTTACTTATGGATATGTAAATAAATGAAGATCTGTCCTCTATTGCACTGGTGCTGGTTTCCACGCTTTTTGGTGTGAAGGATTTCAGCTGGTGGACCGACAACTCCCCAGGTACAGCAGCACGAGAGACCTTTCCTCCGTGATAAACATACTATGAATTTCAACATACATGGGTGAGCCCCTTTTTATCTTTATCTTTGTGACATTTCATCTAAAGTTTGCTTGGATTTGTAGGAAAGTAAATGGGTTAAGATAAGTATACTTGGTCACCTGGGAAAGTGAGGGGGTTAATGTAAAAATCTCTGGTAGAGAGCAGTGGTGGGGTTACATAGTTACATAGTTAATATGGTTGAAAAAAGACATGTGTCCATCAAGTTCAACCAAGGTTGGGGAAAATGTGGGTGAAGGGAGGGAGACAAGTATTTCAAGCCCAGCCTCCCCACTGGTGAATACCCTTAAACCCACCAGGCAAGAACCAATCTGCTCCAGGGGAGACCCCATCTCTGACCCCAGAGCCGCCACCAGCCAGGATCCAGAATTTTACATGGCTACGTACATATTAATATTCTTTAGTTCCAGGTAGGTATCTAAGCCTTTCTTGAAACGCTCTACAGTTCCTGCTGTGACCAGCTCCTCAGGCGGCTATTCCACAGATTCACACTTCTTACAGTGAAGAACACTTTTCTCCTCTGGAGATTGAATCCTTTTTTCTCTAGCCAAAGGGAATGTCCTCTTGTCTTTTGAGGGGGCTTTACGTGAAATAATTTTTCCCCATACTTTTTGTAGGGAAAATTTATATATTTAAATAAATTAATCATGTCCCCCCGAAGCCGTCTTTTCTCAAGACTAAATAAGTTCGATTCTACTAACCTCTCCTGATAACTAAGATGCTCCATTCCCCTTATAAGTTTGCTTGCTCGTCTTTGCACTCTCTCTAGCTCCATTACATCTCTTCTATAAACTGGGGCCAGGAACTGAACAGCATATTCAAAGTGTGGCTGCACCAATGCTTTATACAGCGGTAGAATCACATCCTTGTCCCGCGAGTCCATGCCTCTTTTAATACACGCCAATATCTTACTTGCCCTAGAGGCAGCTGATTGACATTGCATGCTGTTCTGTAGTCTATGATCTACAAGAACGCCTAGATCTTTCTCAACAAGCGATTCTCCCCATTTTTTCTCCCCCTAGGACATACGATGCCTGTAGATTATTTCTACCCAGATGCAGAACCTTACATTTATCCACATTGAACCCCATTTGCCAAGTGGATGCCCAAGCACTCAGTGTGTCCAGGGCTGCTTGCAATTTATGAGCATCTTCCATAGATTGCACTACCCTGCATAGCTTGGTGTCATCTACAAAAATAGAAACCGTGCTATCGATCCCTTCCACTATATCATTAATAAATACATTAAATAAGAGAGGACCCAATACTGAGCCCTGGGGCCACCACTCATAACCGGGGACCACTCAGAGTAGGAGTTATTTACCACCACTCTCTGGGTACGATCCAGCAGCCAGTTTTTAATCCAATTACACACTGTTATCTCTAACCCAATGGATTCTAATCTACCCAACAAACGTTTATGAAGGACAATGTGATCCTACAAACCAGGGGTCTAGTGGTTACTCACCTCTCCAGCCTTTGACATTGTCCCAGCAGCCACTTCATGTTTCCTCCCTGCACCCATCTCTATAATCCGTGCAAGGAGCACTATGCAGCTGTAACTATCTGGTTGCACATTTTCTCTATGATTGGGCTGAGCAATGATTGGTTAATACAATGGCAATCTACTTATGGTGATGGGGCCAGAGGGATCCCCTAGAATAAGGGCCTGGTCACAACTGTGACTGCTGCAACTCCTGAAGCTGCACCACTGATGAGTGCCTATGACATTACCTATTATCATTGCTGCCTGCACTGATAACTATTAGGCTCCATCCTCGCTGCTGATGGCAGTTCCAGCTGATTTGATACCTTTCTATTTTTGCTGCCAAAATGAAATAAGCTGCAACAGGGCTCGGACTGACCCCATTATAAATCAATGGGATCCATTGTGCGCCTTTGGGGTTATCATACAGTGGATATAGCAGAACAATGTGAGCTGAAGCCACCAAACATATGTGAACAGAACCTTACAATTTACATGATTGCTAAATAATTTAAAAAAAAATGCAGTTAATTTACAGTCAGAAACCCCCCGTTCAATGCCGGCGATGGAGGGGCTTCAACAATAGATGTGGCAGTCACCTTGTTGGGAGCTGCGTCTGGTTTTATCATCCAGCAGTTGCTTTTCATTATTGTCAACACATGAAGTGGGGGCCGTGATCTCAGCGGCTGTTTTCTTTTCTCCCCAGGAGATATTCCTGACTTCACCTCGAAGACCGAATCCATGAAACTCCATCCAAGAGCCGAAGAGTAGTCGAAGAAAGAAAGGGGTTAATGACCCGATGTCAGCCCCATGCGACTGCGGCTAATGCAGAGGCATCATATCGGTGCAGAGGGGCTCCTGTGGAAAACACATTGACGGGTCTCAGTAAAGCGCCTCTGTTTAAACCATTAAGGGTGAAGCGTACAGTCTGTTCACATATAATTTACATTGGGATTACTAGTTAAAGAAATGTACTCGGCAGTGTTGAAAACTAATTGGAAGAGGCTGGATGTCAGCGTCGCGATGGAGCGACCCGAATGGAAAAAATTAGAATGTAAGGAGAAATTTTTGTAGATTAGCGGAACTTAAAGGGGTTGTATCATTTCATGAAATGGTCTTCAGAATAAGGGGACAGTGAAAACAAGCAACTTTGCAATTGGATGTCATTTGCAGAGCTTTCTTGTTTTCAGTCTGCCTTATCTTCGTTTTGTGTAGACACAGTTCCCCAGTGCCAGTCGGATTCCTCCTCCTTTCATTTCATTGGCTGATGGCTCTACTAATTTACATTCTGTCTGGCCCCCGGTCGTATTCATGGGAGCGAGCATTCCTGCCTCTCTCACTCAGAATAAGGGGCCGGCAACACTTTCACTCTGCACAGCCAGCAGCTCCACAGTAACCCGGCAGCTGCTTCTACAATCAGAAAACAGCAGAATTGTGCCTCAGTGCCTAATGCTCCTGCATGTAAACACAGAAAGGAGACAGATCTGTGCTGCTCTGGATGAGTTCATAGAAGACTGGATTCAACTGTCACAAACTTCCAGCTGTGAGAGGAGAAGAGATCAGTGCTCTGAGTTCATAGAAGACTGTGTAGACTGAATGCAGGGCCGTGGTATGTAAACAGCTCTTACAAAATAAGACTGCATAGGGAGAGGAACGACACAGTGACATGTGGACTCAGACAGAGACGGTGGGGGGAGCACACTGACTTGGGAGCAAGCATGAACAGTGAAGGGGGGATGATGTCTTCCCCTTTCAGTTAAGAAACACCCAGCTGGGAGGGGAAGAAATGCCCCTGGATTTGAAGAGCTGAGAAACTGAGAGTACAATGAAACACACGAACTGATGAAGCGATACTTCCCCTTTAAAGGACTGAGAGTCAAAAAATAGATGTGTTCGTGTCACAGATGTAAAAATAAGTGTTATCAGGGTTTTCCCACCAAGTAAAATTGATGGGGGAAGTTTTCAAATTAAATACTTAACATTTTCCCCATTCATCATCATTAGAAATTCTGCACCGTTTTTGTTTTAGCTGCTCCTGTAGTGATCTATAGTGTACAGCTCATCTCCAGGTGATACAACCAGGGCGGAGAGCTCCTCAGTCCTGGCCACACATGCTCAGACCTCACCTCTCCTCTCAGGCAGGTTATGTCAGTCTAGTCTCTGCCTAGTAATCACACACAACGAGTAATAGCAGTAGTAGATACTTATTTCAATTAGTAGCAAAAATGTATTAAAAGTATTAAACATATAAAACTCCAAACTGTTACAAGTTTGTTATCTGCGATTTCCGGCATAAATCCATAGTAGGCGGCAGTAGCGTAATAACTTCACAGCATCATGTTGCAAAGGCATAGCCTGGCTTCTCCATCTTGGAGCACACACAGCAGACAGGCGGGCGTAGCACAGAATGCGTGCGACGTTTCGGGAGAGACCTCCCCCTTTCTCAAGCACCAACATGTCTGCTGTGTGTGCTCCAAGATGGAGAAGCCAGGCTATGCCTTTGCAACATGATGCTGTGAAGTTATTACGCTACTGCCGCCTACTATGGATTTATGCCAGAAATCGCAAGTAACAAACTTGTAACAGTTTGGAGTTTTATATGTTTAAGACTTTTAATACATTTTTGCTACTAATTGAAATAAGTATCTGCTACTGCTATTACTCGTTGAACTGAATGGAAGGTTGGGGAGCCTCCAATAAGCAGATTGTGTATGGTGCAGCTTAATTTATTATCACTACCAAGTAACTATCTATAAGTATAGTGATCACACACACTCACTGCTGAGCGAGTGTTCAACTCCAAGTGTTGTCATTGTACTCCCGTCCTCTGTACTCCTTAGTAATCACACACACTCACTGCTGAGCGAGTGTTCAACACCAAGTGATGTCATTGTACTCCCGTCCTCTGTACTCCTTAGTAATCACACACACTCACTGCTGTGCGCGTGTTCAACTCCAAGTGTTGTCATTCTACTCCTGTCCTTTGTACTCCATCACACCCACCCACTGCTGAGTGAGTGTTCAACCCAAGGTGCTGTCATTCTACTCCCGTCCTCTGTACTCCTTAGTAATCACACACACTGGAACCTAGGCCCAGACTGTGCACGGTTTTTCTGATTCAATCACTACCTTGGGGTTATCAGAGACGAACGAAGAGAGAGAACTAAAGCGCGGATGAAAACCATAATTACAGAAAAATGGGGAAGTATTGATAGATGCAGGATGATGGTTATTGATGGCGAATTCTGCCAAGGAAAGGTAAGTAATCCAGTCCCTGATTATCAGCACAATAACACCTAAGGTTCTGATCCTGAGTCTAATTGAACCGTTCAGTCTGACCATTAGACTCAGGATGGAAAGCCGAGGAAAATGATAACTGAATTCTGAGTTTCATAAAATAATCTCTCCAAAACATAGTTACAAACTGTACTCCCCGTCAGAAACAATATTCTCAGGAATCCTGTGAAGACGAACTACATGATCAATAAAGAGTTGTGACAACATTTTAGAGCTCGGAAGCTAAGACAGGGGAACAAAATGACAAATCTTACTGAAACGGTCAACAATTACCCAAAAAATTCGTCTTTCCCCAGGAGGGGTAAATCCATAAAAAAGTTATGGACAAAGTGACCCGGGAATGGGTTAAAGGGCCAAAAATTCCCACATAGGACAAACATGAGGGACCTTCGCTCGAGCACACGTCTCACAGGGGGGAACACATGGGGAAATATGGGGCATGGACGACCCCGTAAGAATGGGGAATCGACTCACGGGGGACAAGTTTGGGTTCTGGAACTGATGAACCCGTTTAAATCGTTTAAAGAGTTAGTCTGCGCCCGAAAGTTGAAGCTGTTCTTTGCAGGCATACAACAGGGGGAGTGTAGAGCCAATACCCCAAATCTGGGCCCGGCACCCCCTTTACCCGGTCTGGTGTTTTTGCAGGTCATAATACAGGGCAGTGTAGGCCCAAAACCAAAGTTGGCTCAGGCCCCCTTCCCTGGTCTTTTTCTGCAGGTCATAATACAGGGCAGTGTAGAGCCATACCCAAGTCTGGCCAGGCACCCTTTACCCCGGTCTGCTGTTCTTTGCAGGTCATACATACGGGCAGTGTAGAGCCCAAACCACAGTTGGTCAGGCACCACCTTTTTCCTGGTCTGTTCTTTTGAGGTCATACTACGGGCAGTGTAGAGCAATACCACAAGTCTGGTAGGCACCACCTTTTCTTGGTTGGTGTTCTTCTGAGGTCATACATACAGGGCATTTTAGAGCCAATCCCCCAAATCTGGTCGGCACCACCTTTTACTTGGTCTGGCTGTTCTTCTGAGGTTAATACAGGGCAGTGTAGAGCCAAAACCCCAAGTCTGGCTAGGCCCAAACCCTTTTTCCCCGGTGTCTTCTGCGGGCACACATAAGGGCAGTGTAGGCCAATACCAAAGTCTGGTAGGCACCACCCTTTTCCCCGGTCTGGCTCTTCTTTTTGCGGTCATACATACAGGGCAGTGTAAGGGCCCAAAACCACAAGTCTGGTCAGGCACCACCTTTACCCCGGGCTGGTGTTCTTCTGCGGTCAACATACAGGGAGTGAGAGCCAATACCACAAGTCTGGCTCAGGCACCCCCCTTTACTCGGTTGGTGTTTTTTCCCCAGGTCTTATATACAGGGCAGTGTAGAGCCATACCACAAATCGGTCAGGCCACCTTTACCCCGGTCTGGCTGTTTTTTGAGGTATACTACAGGGCAGTGTAGTTTTGGTGTCAAAAAATCATAAAGTGTTACTTTAAATGTGGTGCGACACCCCCAGAACGCCCCCAAAAAATTTTTGGCAAAAATGTTTTGGCGCAGTATGGGCACTTATTGCGCCAAAATTTGGATGGCCCGTTCTTCATGTAAAGAACTGGTCTACTACAGCTTTTTGAGGCCAGAATTCTGGTGCACCCCCGTTCATACATGTCACCCTTAGTTCCTGTAATCCCTGGGTGCCCACAAAGAACCGAATTGTGCAGCTCATCGCACACTCGGAACCCGGGTTTAAGGAGAAAGCCCAAGCTTGTGGAGTCCCCTGAATCAAAGAAATGATGAACCCCCTACGTTGTTCCTCAGATCCAGAGGAATGGGGTCTAAGCCGGAAGTACAACCTGCAACTCTCTTGGAAAGTCACAAAAGTACTGCGGTCTCCAGAGAAACAGTTGGCAGGTTGAGCTTAGGTTCCACGGGGGGGTATACAGAGAAGGCCCCTATGAAGGATGTAGACTCCTGCAGCTGGACCCTTTGAGTGCGATCCTGAACCCGTTGTGTCAGGTTCAGGATCTGGTTCACTAACGACTTAATTAGTTCCATAGTAGACGGGGAAAAATAGAGGCTGATGATTCTGTAAGGGACGCCGTAGCCTTGCCCTGACTTACCCTGCCTAAGCAGGGAAACTGCCCAGGAAAGGGCAACCCCAAACTCAAAGCTGTACCTGGTAGTAAAACATGTACCAACCAGACAGAAGACAAAACGTATGACAAACAAGAAACAGTACAGGCCGAGGTCAAACCAAGAATACATGGTACCAAAGGACAGAGCGGGAGAGTAACCAGAAAGAATAGCCAAAATCTGTGAGCCAGCAAAACACCACAGCAGCGCAAACCAGACAGCTAGGACACAAAAACAATCACCAGCAGAGACTGGCAGACAGGAAGCAGTTTAAAACCCCCATCCCAGCCAGGGGTTGGCTCAACTGCTTAACCCATTAAGCATCAATCCACACCCTGGCTAAGGCTGCAACAAAATCCTTAAAGGCCAGTAGCGCAGTCCAGTCAGTACCTATCAAAGGTATAATTTTTTAACTAATTAAAATGAGATGATTTTCTTCTCCATTTCTAATTCTGGATTTTTAATTCTATTTTTTGTATAGGATTATGGGGGCGGACATCTTACCTGAGCTGCTTTTAGCAGCATTTAGAGAGATGCTTTACAGCAGCTTCATGGCCATAGGGGCATGAACAGGAGCAGACCCTTTGACTTCTATAGGACAGTTTTCTAGGCTCTGTGACCTGGGAAGAAGTCAGTGCAGGGAGGAGGAAAGGGGGAGCTGTGACATCTCCTTTTGTGATAGGTGGATCCTGTGTTACCTATACACATTGGTGTCACCTTTCAGTGTAATCCTGCCTGTGCTGATAATGAGGAGACTGCTGTAAACTTTTCTCTACAGAGCAGGAAGTGTCAGACTATTATTAGGCCTAGTGGCCGAAGGGAAAACTGCAGGATTTAGATAGGGATAGAGTTAGAACTGGAGCGTGAATGGTAAGTTACCCCCTAAAACAGCCTTACTTAGGGTTATGGTTATAGTTAGTGTTTCGGACAGAGACAGGGTTGTAGAAATAAAATTCAGATTTGGATTTTCCAGGAGCAACTCTGTATGGTAAGTTAACCCCTAAAGCTCCTCCAAAACCATAATCCAGAACCTCACACAGGGTTCGGGTTATGGTTAGTGTTGCTGATAGAGTTACACATTCCAATATCAGCAGCACACTATTAACTAAAGATCTATCAAAAGGCACATAGGAATTTTCGAAAAAGCATTTCTGCTACTTAGGATACATGAAAAGTTCACATTAGTTCACATTTTTGATCAAAACTGCTTAAGCCCACCTCCCAATCATCAAGGGGACCTCAAATGCAGGTGGGTTCCTATACTAGCGTTTCCTCTCTTTAGGGCCTGTTCAGACCTCCATACTTCAGGGAGTGAAATCTCCTGCTACAAGGTACACTGCATTGATTTAAAAACCTGTGAAGGTGGGTGGAGTGCGAATAACCAACGAGGAGGCAGCCACTCCTCCATACGGACAGTCTAGACAACAATATTTGGTTTTGCACATCCAAAACCCTTTTTTGAAAAAATGAGCATAGGTGCACACTGTTGTGATAGAGTTAGACACAGAGATAGAGGTGGAGAAAAAATTCATGGTAAGTTAACCACAACTGGTGTAAAGTTCCCTGCGCCTCTCCAGTGTGTGAGGCGCAGTGCGGGACTTAGACGCAGAAGGACTGCGCCTAACATGTATTCCGATTCGAGACAGGCTGGAAATCAGCGAAACAGCATTAAACATGTTAGTGAAGAGCAAAAATAGTTGTTTTTCAAATGAATGAATGAATAAAGTGAAAAATCAAAGTTGAATAAAATACATTGCGATGTATAGATAAAGTTGATTGTTTAAAATTAAAGCAAATATATAAGCTCTCCAAAGAAAGAAAGAATAGCTAGAACAGGTCTTAAAAAAAGGGAGAATTGAACTAATTTTACATTCAATAAGCCAATGCAGATGTTGTACAGATGTGAATTGTGGTCTATTGTTTTATTAAAAAATGAAGATGTATTTGTTCTTCATTCACATTTTATTCTATTTTGTATGTCCAGCAAGAGCCAGCACAGCACAGGTCTGGCTGGGACCTATGGTTCTCCAAACAGTATTTCTATGTTCTCAGGGCTTAGTTCTTGACGTATTTACAGACGTATTTACGTCCGTAAATACATCACCAACTGAGCCTAAAATAATGAACAAGTAGCTTAGAATGGCTACCTATGGGAAATCCGGACGTATTTACATTCCCCATTATAGTAAATAATGGGGAATGTATTTCCGATGCGAAATCCGTTGCAAATCCGTTGCAAATACGCGTCACAAAGTGTGGCACGTATTTGCAATGTAATTACGGAACGGATTTCGCCTTGGAAATACATTACACAGTATGAAGAATAAAATGGATTGGTCATTGAAATGAATTACTTAATAAACAGACATATCCAAGTGCTGGAACAATTAAATCAATGTATTAATACATTTTTTACAATAACATTAATGACAATATATATATATATTAGCTTCAAAGAAAAAAATATCCACTATAAAATGTATTCCAAAGTCCGTGGAAATTACACAAATTTAACATCACATAAGCCAATGCAGAGGTTGGACAGATGTTGTATTAAGCATTTGCCATAACAACAATTTTAGATGTATTGGGGCTGCTTTGAAGTTTAATACAATTCAGTATATACAAGAAAAGGCTTGCTGGGACCTGTTGTCCTCCAAGCAGGATTTCTTGCTTAATTATTTATTCTTCTTGACAAATCATTTATTGTACGCGTGTACTGCTGTAACTGTAGAACTATAGCACATTACAAGAATACCGCGCTCCACTTCGACTTCTCCGCTCAGATACCACATTCAACTAGGTCTGCCTGTCGGAGCTATAGAGCGCTGCAATGCGCCTCACTTTGCCGATCCGCGATCATGCCTGCCTCGGAGTTTTCGAATTTGCCGCATCCCGCCCCAGAACGCCCACACCGCGCCCATTGCACGCCCCGTCATGTTAGGCGCATGCGAAAGTGGAGAAGGTTGCGCCTAACATCGCATCCCTGCGTCTGACAGGGGACTTGAGACGGTGAGGCGCAGTTTTCGCCATAAATCGGGCGCAACTCCCGATCATACATGTCACCCAAAAAGTCTAAAGATAGAAATATAAATATATATATATGTACCCACTCCACAAATTATAAATTTTATGTAAATAAAAATATATAAAAAGTTCTAAACAAAGTTCCAAGTATAAAACCAGAAAATAATGGTCGTACAGTTACCAAATAACATCACTGCACAAAACCAGAATCCCAAGGCCAATAATAATGATTACCAATAAGGTATCTTTACCTCATGTATAAAAATCGAAACTGTCGGTGTACTACTGTGTTTATTGCCCATAGCAACCAATTAGAGCTCAGCTTTAATATCTTATACTGTTCTGAAAAAATGAAAGCTTAGCTCTGACTGGTTGCTATGGGCAACAAAGACAGATGTTCACGCAGTTTTAAGAAATGACGCCCAATGTGCACAGGTAGATGGGTACGAGGAGCCCGGTCCGATGTGCGGCTTCTCTCTGCCCCCTCAGCTTGACTGACACCTCTCCCATGTTTGTCTATAGGGAGAGAGCCGTCAGTAAAGCTGAGGGGGTGGGGTGGAGCCGCACATCGAACTCATTTCCGCAAGTGCCCCCCCCTCATTTTTATGCACAATCGGCTTGCTGAGAGCCAGCCATGGCCCTGGGCATTGCTTTGTGGGAACACTCCTTTAACCCTTTTAAACTGAACACCTGAAAGTACTTAATGACCAGCACTTTTTTTGTTTTGCCTCCTTGTGGTTTTTTAATTTTTTTAATTTTTCAATGACGCAGTTGTATGAGGGCCTCGTTTTTATTGGGCAAGTTGTATTTTGGGGGGATATTTAAGTTTTCTTATAAATTATTGCAGATTTTTTTTTCACATTTTTTTTCAATTTTTTTTAACCCTTTACATTTCAAATTAAAACCTTTTTAGGGTTAATTCTGCAGTTTTTTACGGTCGTCTGATACCTAATATGTGTAGGGTTTTTAATGTATTGACAATCACTTTTTATTAAATATTTATTTTATTATTTATTTTTTCCACCTTTGGTTTTTTACTTTCTTTTTTTAAATCCCATGAAGGGAGAACTGTTTTACTTTTTTTTTTTTTACACTTAGTAATGCATTAGCAGATTCATACATGCCAATACATTAAAATCTGTGTAAGTCTGACACAGGCAGCGATCAGGACAGCACACAGTCTGCCCTGATCACTGGCTTGTTACACAGACAGTCTTGGGGCTACTCTATGTCCCTAGGGCTGACTGTGCAACTGTTCCCCGGGCTCTGTCGGGTCACCGGGAGTCCTGATCACCCGGCAGAGCAGGGGAAAGCCCTTTGATTGTGCTGCGGTCACTGACTGCGGCAATCAAAGGGTTAAGCATTGGGGAGCAGAGGTTTCCCTCGTTCCTCGGCGCTTGCAGAGGCTGTGCTGGGAACGACTTACACTGCCCAACGTCAGAATCGGCGGACAATTGTTAAGAGGTTAAGTGGTATAAGTACAGCACTTGGGTAGGGAAGAACATATACATAAAATTTAAGGCTATGTTCACATGGTGTAATTGCGGCGCGCATTTCGTTGCGTATTTGCGCTTTATACGCAGCGAGATGCGCGCTGCAATTACGGTAATCCATGGCTCTCATAGAGAACTATAGATTACGGTCGCGTTGTACACGGGGAGATAAGTGACATGTCATTTATTCGCGGCGATCACGCGTCACAAGTAATGCATGTCTGTGGGGTCGGCAGGCTGCCTCCCCGCACCTCGGGAGTACGCACTGATTAGTGCGAGCTCCCGAAACACACGATCAGGGCCGGACTGGGAATAAAAATCAGCCCTGGCACTAAGCCCCCACCAGCCCACATACAATATCCGCTTACAAAATGTCCCTTGTTCTCGCACCTCGCCACTTTCTAAAATAAACTACCCTATAAAGGTGCTTTCACACAGAGTATTTTTGGTGCGTTTTTGATGTGTTTTCGGTGCATTTTTGTGCAGAAAGGCAGAGCAGTTAATGCTGAACATTTCTGCACAAAAAAACGCATAAAAAAATGCACCAAAAACCGCTCCGAGTGAAAGCCCCTACACCCCAAGCAAGAAAGAAACAGTGGTGCAGAAAAAACCCCTCATCACAGTCAGGGTGGCTTTTTACAATCCGGCAAGCCCACACGACACTACATAAAGCACCAGCAAAAACCTACAACCCCACCAATCACATCACCAGTAGTCAGGTCACCATCACATGAACACAGCACTGATTCAACACAGAAGTAAATTGACCCCCGACAGCAGGGACTCACAGGAGACGTCATCTCTGATGGGAGTTGTTCTCTTCTCTTTTTCTTCTCCTTCTGGCCCAAACCTCCATGATGTCTTCCCTGATGAGTTGTTCCCTTCCATTTTTTCTCTGTGCGGTACAGCATGCAATTTCTTCTTCTCCCGGTAACTACTCGGCCCTGTAGAATTTACCACAAATAATCTTAGACTCCTCTCTTTTACCAGCACTTTCCTATTTAATTTTCCAAACAGCGTATGTTAGACCCTAAAAATTAGAAATTAAAAAATGTCAGATAAGTGGCATGTAAATAGGTAGAACCCCATTAGGTAGGTAAACAGGGCCTTCCTCCATTAATTTGGTAGGTAGACAGGGCTTACCCCTGTAACTAGCCAGGTAAAAGGGCTGCCCTCGGTAACTAGCCAGGTAGCTAGTCCTGCCCCCAGTAACTAGTCAGGTAGCTAGGGCTGCCCCCCAGTAACTAGCCAGGTAGCTAGGGCTGCCCCCCAGTAACTAGCCAGTTAGCTGGGGCTGCCCCCAGTAATTAGCCAGTTAGCTAGGGCTGCCCCCAGTAATTAGCCAGTTAGCTAGAGCTTCCCTCAGTAATTAGCCAGGTAGGGCCAATAATTAGCCAGGTAGGGCCAGTAATTAGCAAGCAGGGCCAGTATTGCAGGCGGCCAGTATGTAGGCAGGGAGGGCCCGTATGTAGACAGGCAGGGCCAGTTATATAGCCAGGGAGGACCAGTATTCACAGACAGGGCACTTATAGGTAAGCAGGGCCAGTATTAGGCAGGCAGGGCCACTTTTAGGAGGCAGGGCCAGTATATAGGGAGGGGAGGGCACTATGTAACCAGGGAGCCAGTATATAAGCAAAGGGAGGCCACTTATAGGTAAGCAGGGCCATATTAGGCAGGCAGGGCCACTTTTAGGTAGGCAGGGCCAGTATATAGGCAGGCAGGGCCACTATGTAACCAGGCAGGGCCAGGGATATAAGCAGGCAGGGCCACTTATTTGTAAGGCAGGGCCGTTTTATAGGTAGGCAGGGGCCAGTATATAGGCAGACAGGGCCAGTATATGGGCAGACAGGGCCAGTATATAGGCAGGCAGGGCAGTATGTAGGTAGGCAGGGCAGTATATAGGTAGGCAGGGGCAGTATATAGGCAGGCAGGGCAATATATAGGTAGGTAGGCAGGGCAGTATATGGGTAGGCAGGGGCAGTATATAGGCAGGCAGGGCAGTATATAGGTAGGGCAGTATATAGGTAGGCAGGGCCACTATGTAGCCAGGCAGGGCCAGTATATAAGCAGGCAGGGCCAGTATATAGGTAGGCAGGGCCACTTATAGGTAGGCAGGGAAGTATATAGGTAGACAGGGCAGTATATAGGCAGGCAGGGGCAGTATGTAGGTAGGCAGGGCAGTATATAGGTAGACAGGGGCAGTATATAGGCAGGCAGGGCAATATATAGGTAGGTAGGCAGGGCAGTATATGGGTAGGCAGGGGCAGTATATAGGCAGCCAGGGCAGTATATAGGTAGGGCAGTATATAGGTAGGCAGGGCCACTATGTAGCCAGGCAGGGCCAGTATATAAGCAGGCAGGGCCAGTATATAGGTAGGCAGGGCCACTTATAGGTAGACAGGGCCAGTATATAGGTAGGCAGGGCCACTTATAGGTAGACAGGGCCAGTATATAGGCAGACAGGGCCACTTATAGGTAGGCAGGGCAGTATATAGGAAGACAGGGCAGTATATAGGCACGGGCAGTATGTAGGTAGGAGGCAGTAAATGGTAGGACAGGGCAGTATAAGGTAGGAGGCAGGCAGGGCAGTATATAGGCAGGCAGGGCAATATATAGGTAGGTAGGCAGGGCATATATAGGTAGGCAGGGCATTTTATTTTTGGCAGGCAGGAGGGGATTAAATAGGCAGGCAGGGCTAGTAGTTAAAAAAAAACAAAAAAAAAAAATACTTTTCCTGATGTCTCTGCTTCCCCTTACTCTCCTTGTCCGGAGCGCCGGCTGGCAAGCAGATGCGGGGCCGCGGAGCAGGCGCGCGATGACGTCATCACATTGCGCGCCTGCCCCGCGGCCTCCTGGGAGCTGAACAGACGGGATCAGAAGATCCTGGCTGTTCAGCCTCTGCCGCTGCTTGCATCACGCGGTGCAGGCGGCGGCCGTGACGGCTGCATGGCCGGGTCACTGACCCGGTCGTGTGGCGAGGGGGGCCTCTTGGCCCCCTTGCACAGGGGTCCGGTTGCCTATGCGACCATCGCGGCCCCTGTATGTGCGCCAGGTGGTCTCGGGGCCCGCCGGGGGGGAAACACCGGCCCCCTCGGCGGGCGCTCCGAGCCGGCGCTGTGGCCCGGACCCCAGCGGTCCGCCGGGCAAATGCCTGGTTTGCCCTATGGGCAGTCCGGGCCTGCACACGATGTATTGTGGTGCGTGCTTTATGTGCCGCAATACATCGTGTGAACATAGCCTAAGACTGCTTGAACTTACAGAGTGTATGTCTGTGTGTACACATAAGCAAACCAACACACTGTATACCTGCATATTTACACAAATCCACACATACACACTCTGCACCTATACAGTCACACACTTGGTACACAAGCTGCACACAAACAGCTTTTCTGTACTTTAAGGCCGTGTTCACACGGCTTATTCACGGCGGATTTGTGAGCCGGAATGCGCGTGAATAAGGGGCGGGATGGGGGCGGGGCCGGAGCGCGGCGGGGGCGCCGCTCCCCGGTCCCAATACTGTCATTATCTACGCCCCTTCCGCGCGTAAATAATGTGCATGTCACTTTTCCCCCCCCGGCGGATTCGCCGACGGGGAGGAGCGACGGAATCCACTGTTCTCTATGAGAGCGGTGGAGTACCGTAATTACAACGACGGATTGGAGACGTAATGCATCGAAAATCAGGCGCGGAGTACGGCTGAAATCAGTGCCCAAATCAGCCGTGTGAACGAGGCCTAACACTCTGTACCTTCCTGACTCTGTCTTGACAGTTTTTTTCTCAGCTCAGCTCTGTGAAGGGCTGGGGGCTGATCACTGCCTCAGGCTGATGCAGGGGTCATGAATTCTCCTGAATCGGACCCCTGTAGAACAGCAGCATCCAGCTTATCAGATCCCAATTAGCTGTGTGCTGATAACAATACTGGCTGCCATCCTCCTCGGAGCTGCATCAGAGCAGAGTGCTGGGGACAGTCAGTAGCTCCTGCCTTGTGCCCCTGAAGCAGCAGCTCTGCCTTGCACTCAGACATCCTGCTTCCTTCGCTGTGGCAGGACCCTGAAGATCCTCCCCCTCCTTCCTTACTGCTGCCGGACGTTTAATCAGTTACCCAGCAGCAGCAGCACCTCAGTGCCACGAATAACCTAAATGACTGCGCCTTCACACTGCTGAGTGTATGTGTCGGGACTGGGGCCCCCCGGAGGATGCTCCGGTCCTCCGGTGGGCAAGTCCGACACTGGAAATAGGGACAGGGGGTTAGAGAAAAAAATCGGGTTCTGGATGTGCTGGAGCGATGCTCAACGGTAACTCTCCTATAGAAGTCAATGGGTCTGCTCCCGTTCACAGGCTCCTATGTCCATATAGCTGCTGTAAAGCATCTCTCTAAATGCTGCTTAAAGCAGCTCAGGCAAGATGGCCGCCCATAATTATATACAAAAAATAGAATTAATACAAATGAGGGGCAAAGCTTCCTGTTTATTGAACTTCTGTAACTTCTGACATTAAAGGGGTTGTCTCACTACATTGACTCATCTCACCTCAGTCCTATTTTCTTTGTTTCACTTTGAATTCTGGGGCGTGTTTACTGGCTTCCACTAGGCTGCAGTAGAAGCCAGGTCTGTAGCTATAGCAACCAGTGCTGGCAGCCTATCAGGAGAGATCAAACAGGACTGTAGTTATAGCGAACAGTGCTGGCAGCCTATCAGGAGAGATTGAACAGGTCTGTAGCTATAGCAACTAGTGCTGGCAGCCTATCAGGAGAGATCAAACAGGTCTGTAGCTATAGCAACCAGTGCTGGCAGCCTATCAGGAGAGATCAAACAGGTCTGTAGCTATAGCAACCAGCGCTGCCAGCCTATCAGGAGACATCAAACAGGTTTGTAGCTATAGCGACCTGAGGAGCTGATGCAGCCCATACAAGAGGGGATATCTAGGAATAGATAGGACACTGTTAATGGACACATATTGCAAAGTGACGTGTTTTTGCAAGATCTTTAGCATAAAAAGCAGCAATCCTTGTAGTGAGACAGCCCCTTTAACTCAGCTGGTTTGACTCCTCATCTTTAGCACATTTCCAGTTCCCTAGCTGCATAAAATCCTGTCTTCTTTCTTCTGCCTTTCTGCTACTTATTAATGATACTTGGAATAAAATGACTTAAAGGGGTTGTCTCACTACAAAGATGAGCTTCCCACATGTAAGGAATGGTAAATGAAGATTTTTTCCAAATACATTGCTTTGTTTATTTTGCTTTGCTGAGGTGATGAGAGATTTAATCTGCCCTAGAGCACACAGTTTTCTCTGGATGCAATCCTGCTCGCCCCTTCTCTCTCTGCTCTGTGTCTTATATGAGAGCAGGGAGTGACTTCACCACAGGTCAGCACAGAGGACCCCGGCAGCTTGAGAACAGAGTGTGTTATCTCTAACAAAGGAGAGTAATGACTTTTATTTACTTTAAGCTCTGAAGCTCTCTGTAGATCGAATCCCCTGCTCTCATGTCAGTGCAATTAGAAGAGCCGCGAATACGGAGCAGTTTTACTAATCACTGCTATAGAACCATCCATAGCCTAACCAGGCAGAGGCAGGATGCATGAATCTAAAGCTTCTTTTGGCTCTGTGAAACATGTTGAGACAATCCCCCTAAGATATGTTTTTTTCTGATTATCCAGGATGTTTGAATGTTAGTTGTGAAGGCTAACCATAGATAGTGAGGAGTGGATTTCTAGTCACTTAGTATCACCAAGAGAGAAAGCAACAATAACATTACTAGTTCTTACTTGATGGGACATATTTTTTTTGTAAGTTAAAAAAGTAGAAAAATCTGAAAAAATATTTGAAATGTACAAAAATAAATTTACAAAGTCCAAAACTAATTTCCCGATTTAGATATTTTAGGCAATGCCACAAGCGAAATGTTACAGACCACTCAGTTTAAAAGGTGTTTTTACAAAAATCTGATTGACTTGGCAGTAGGACAGAGAAAAATTTAGACTGAGCTCTGCCAAGTCCTCTTGTCTCTACTTTATACGAATTTCAGTGCCAGTCTGGCATTGACCTGAAAACAGTAGACACATCATACAATTCCTCATCTCAGCCTGAGTTAAACAGATTTTTTAAAATTATTTTTTAATTGAAAACTCCAAAAATGAGACTCTGTTTAACCCCTTCCTGACAACCCGTGTTAATAATAAGACTCTTCGTTTTTTTTCCTCCTCGCCTTCCAAGAGCCATAACTTTTTATTTCTCAATCTACATAGACATATTAGGGCTGGCTTTTTATGGGTCAAGATGTACCGTATTTTTCGGACTATAAGGCGCACATAGGTTCTAGAGGGGGAAATAGGAAAAAAAAATTTGAAGCAAAAAGTGTGGGCTGAAGTGTAGTTTTTATTGGTACCGTTTTGGGATAGATGCAACACTGTGATTACTTTTTATTAAACATTTTTGGGGATATGAAATGACCCAAAAAAACACAATTTTGGTGCTTGAAATTTTTTTGTTCTATGGTGTTCAGCGTACAGGATAAATGATGTTATATTTTAATAGATCGGACTCTTATGGACAGGGAGATACTGATTTATGTGTCACTATTTATTTTTTTCATTTGTAAAATTGCAAAGGAGGGGGTGACTTAAACTTCTTAATATTAATTTTTTTTAAACTTTTTTTTTTTTTTTTACTTTAATACTTGGCCATAGGCAGGGTGTAATAGGTGCACATACCCTGTACATGACAGCTGTGGAAGCCTGCATGAGGCTTCCTGCTGCCATGACAACTGATCGCCCCCCTGCAATTACAGTGTGGGGGTTGATCGGATGGAGGAGCAGTGCACAGCATGTAAAGTATTAACAGCAGGGATGGAGCCGGCTCCATCCCTGCTGCTAATGGCTGCCTCCGGGTTCAACGAGCAGCCTCCGGCCCCATCGAGCCACTGCGCTGAGCGGTTACACCAAGCCGCAGCCCCTTAATAGAGCAGCTGCACTGGGCCGCAGCCTGTTATCAGAACAGCCGCACCGACCTATTTTGGCCCCAGGAGACTGCAGCGTTGTGATGCTGCGGGAAGCCAGCGGTGGGGTTTTACCCTTTAAACTCCGGCTCCCACAGCATCACTCCTCTGCTGCCGCCCTGAGGTGTCTTATAGTATATTCGAACTATAAGACGCACCCCTGTTTCCCCCCAAATTTGGCAGAAAATAAGTGTGTCTTAGGCTATGTTCACACGGGTTAAACTAGGGCGCATTTCGCAGCGTATTTCACGTTGTACTGCGCTCAAATACGGGCGAAATGCGCCCCAGTCATTATGGTAATCCACAGTTCTCATAGAGAGCTATGGATTACGCCTCCTCTCCCCGCTTGTACAATACGGCGTGCGGGGAGATAAGTGATATGTCAATTACTAGCAGCAAATACGGACCGCCAGTAATGAATGTCTATGGGGCCAGCACACTGCCGGCCACCCGGCCTGCGGGAGAACACGCCGAGCTCCCGGAGTCCTGGCATACTTAGGCCCCGCAATTATGCTGTGTGAACATAGCCTTATAGTCCGAAAAATATGGTACTTTTTAATGGTGCCCTTGACCGTAACATGGAATATACTTTTATTTACTTTCTAGCTAGAGGTCAAGGCGAGGTTCACAATCCACCTTTCTTGCCATTTCCTACCAAAAGTTGATAATTGTTCTTCCACATAGAATATACTGGGAAACCCCCAAAAATTCTAAGTGGAGTGGAATGTGAAATTTTTTTTTTACTTGCGGAGGTTTTGTTTTTATGGTGTTCACGCTTCAGTATATATGATGTGTTCTCTGTATTCTACAGGTAGATGCGACTTTGGTGATACCAAACATATTTTAGTACTTTAAAAAAAATACATTCTCTATTTCTTAAATTTGCGCTGCAGCGCCATTTTCTGCAACCAATAACTTTTTTGTTCTTCCAACTATGGACCTGAGTTTTATTACCACCATTTTGGAGTACATGCAATTTTTTGATAATTTTAATACTTAGGGGACATTAAATGACCAAACCCGCAATTTTGACATTTGGAATGTTTTTTCACCTATGGGATAAATGATGTTAGATTTAAATTTTTTGTTATACTTTTAAAACTTGATCCTTAAGAAGCTTGATCATCTTCGCATTCTACTGAATTGTATAAACAATGTAGAAGGGTGTAGCAATATAGCTGTCATATTACTTCCTGCCTTGTTGTGGCATCTAAAGTGTTAAACAGCAGGGAACAGAGCCGGCTTTGTTTCCTGCTGTTGGCGGAAAGTGTCAGCTGCTAATTGCCTTCTATGTAGAGGATTTACTGAATAAGCCTGCTACATAGGAACTTAGGATGTAATCGTATGTCATGTGTCGCTAAGGATTTAAAAGGATTCTCTTAAGATGAACTGTTTTTAATTGAAGCTAACCAAACAATTGGCTGGTTGTCAGGGGTCTGGCTTCCAAATCCGCAATGAAAAACTGATGTTGCAACTGGTCACATATTTCTGCTACAGGACTATAGCCAAGACGGTATGGCTGGTTATTCCACATAGTCTGAGTCCATGGAAGAAAAAATATATAAAAGTTTGGCACTCCCCCTGTCCACTGTGGTGCCTGTTGCCAAAAATTCATCCATCATATTTTCAAAAGCACATGCAGATTTAATTTCCTTATGCAGGCAGTCTCCGACTTTCACCATTCCAACTTACATCTGTCCCCTAGTTGCAAACGGAGACTTATGGGGCATGCTGGCACTTATAGTTCCATGTTCCACAGCAGATAGTAGCTGTGGAATGACAAGTTCCAGCATGCCACAGCAGCACATGAGGGGAAATCTTCCTAATAGAGGTACAGACAGCAAAACAAATGTAAAAACCCTTCCCTGCATCATCCAAAATGAGAAAAAAAAAAAACTTTTGTGCTGGAGTTACATTTAATAAATAGACCTGCTCTGAGTTACATACAAATTCAACTTAAGAAAAAACCTACAGTCCCTATCCCATTCATAACCCAGGGACTGCCTGTATATGTGTTTTTGATCACATGTCAGTGAGAAATAAATAATGCTTAAAGGGGTTGTCTCACTACATTGATTCATCTTACCTCTGTCCTGTTTTCTTGGTTTCATTTTGAATTCAGGGGCGTGTTTACTGGCTTCCACTAGGCTGCAGTAGAAGCCAGGTCTGTAGCTATAGCAACCAGTGCTGACAGCCTATCATGAGAGATTGAACAGGTCTGTAGCTATAGCAACCACTGCTGGCAGCCTATCAAGATAGATCAAACAGGTCTGTAGCTATAGCAACCAGCGCTGACAGCCTATCAGGAGATCACAACAGGCCTGTACTATAGCGCTGAGGAGGATGCAGCCATACAAGGGGATATCTAGAATAGGTAGGACACTGTTAATGGACACATATTGTAAAGTGATTTGTTTTTGCAAGATCTTTAACATAAAAAGCAGCAATCCCTGTAGTGAGACAACCCCTTTAATGATGTAATTTAATGGTGTTGTTTTTTGTCTTTTATGCTCATTTACGTGTTACTCTTGAACAAATTATAAACTGATTATTTCTCTGTGAATTGCATCATGTGTCATAGGTTTACCCTCTATATATGACAATGGTTGTTTGGTCATTTTACTATGTATTTGTGAATCATATCATGTGCTATGATTGCACCTTCTATAAATAACATTCACTATTCTGTAAAAGTGCTAAAATAATTTTAAAACCCCTTTTTTGATTTTGATGTTTTGGATTTTATTGTACACTAATAATACTAATATTGATTTTTCATAGAATAACTAGACAAAGGTCTCGGACCGAAAACGTTTGGGATTTGCTCTATGAATACCATGTTTTTATGTTACTAACCTCACCCGGACTATATATATTGATTTTGCATGCTGTGTTTAATGTATTTGGAACAATAAAGTCTTCTTAATTGCTGAATGAAAAACTGTTGGAACTATGAACTTTGAGTTCATGGAAGGTCCACCAGACCAAGAACCTGGACTGTCCACTCTAGTGCACAGGGGGTCGTCCAGGGGAGAGTTATGTTTATCCCCAATAGGTTTACATTCACTTTCTGTAGACGTTCCAACCACATCTGCTGATCTACAACACTTCCAGTAAAATTATTTTCTGACATTGCCTCCGACCTCCTCTCAGCTAACCTCAGATTGTGCCCGCTTTGTTCCTTACATAGTTAGTACGGTTGAAAAAAGATACGTCTCCATCAAGTTCAACCAAGGGTGGGTAAAATGTGGGTGAAGGGAGACAAGGATTTCAAGCCCAGCCTCCCCACTGGTTAATGCCCTGAAACCCACAAGGCAAGAACCAATCTGCTCCAGTGGAGACCCCATCTCTGACCACAGAGCCACCACCAGCCAGGATCCAGAAGTTTACATAGCTACGTACGCATTAATATTCTTTAGTTCCAGGTAGGTATCTAAACCTTTCTTGAAACCCTCACCTGTTCCTGCTGTGACCAGCTCTTCAGGCAGCTATTCCACAGATTTACAGTTCTTACAGTGAAGAACGCTCTTCTCCTCTGGAGATTGAATACTTTTTTCTCCAGCTGAAGGGAATTTCCCCTTGTCTTTTGAGGGGGCTTCACTTGAAATAATTTTTCACCATACTTTTTGTAGGGACCATTTATATATTTATATAAATTAATCATGTCCCCCTGAAGCCGTCTTTTCTCAAGACTAAATAGGTTCAATTCTACTAACTTCTCCTCATAACTAAGATGCTCCATTCTCCTTATTAATTTGGTTGCTCGTCTTTGCACTCTTTCTAGCTCCATTACATCCTTTCTGTAAATTGGATCCCAGAACTGAACAGCATATTCTAAGTGAGGTCGCACCAATGCTTTATACAGCGGTAATATTACATCCCTGTCCGATGAGTCCATGCCTCTTAATACACGCCAATATTTTACTTGCCTTAGAGGCAGCTGATTGATGTTGCTTGCTGTTCTGTAGTCTATGATCTACAAGAAAGCACAGATCTTTCTCAACAAGCGATTCTCCAAGTTTTTCTCCCCCTAGGACATATGATGCTGTAGATTATTTCTCCCCAGATGCAGAACCTTACATTTATCCACATTGAACCCCATTTGCCAAGTGGATATGTAAACACTCAGTGTGTCCAGGTCTGCTTGCAATTTATGAGCATCTTCCATAGATTGCACTACCCTGCATAGCTTGGTGTCATCTACAAAAATAGAAACTGTGCTATTGATCCCTTCCACTATATCGTTAATAAATACAGTAAATAAAAGAGGAACCAATACTGAGCCCTGCGGCACACCACTCACAACCGGGGACCACTCAGAGTAGGAGTCATTTACCACCAATCTCTGGGTATAATCCAGCAGCCAGTTTTTAATCCAATTACACACTGTTATCTCTAACCCAATGGATTCTAATTTACTCCACAAATGCTTATGAGGGACAGTGTCAAATGCCTTTACAAAGTCTAAAAACACAATATCCACAGCCGCCCTGCTGTCCAGACTTCCACTCACCTCTTCATATAAACAGATCAGGTTGGTCTGACAACTTCTGTCCTTAGTAGATCCATGCTGGCAATCACTTATACTATTTTATTGGTCCACATACTTCGGTATATAGTCCCTTATGAGCCCCTCAAACATTTTTCCCACAACAGATGTTAAACTGACTGGTCTAGAATTACATGGTCAAGACTTGGAGCCTTTTTTGAAGATGGGAACTACCTTTGCCTTGCTCTAGTCTCATGGCACTATACCATATCATGTACAGGGGCACAAAGATAACCGAGCTGAGCTGTATAGTTACCGTCTTCAGTTTCTCAAAAACACTCGCCCTAATTAACTCTGTACACACTCCATGGTTTCAGTTTTGCCCCTCCTTTCCCTTCTTCCTGACGTCATCAGCCCTCAATGATGCTCTGTACATAGTGATGTCAGCAGCGATGTTATAGTGCAGCAATTTTCTACTTCCCGGATAACATTTCTGTCCAATGGTAACCAGAATCAGTGGACGACCCCATTGGCCAATGTGGCAGAACAAGCAACAAATTTAAAAGCTGAGTCAATTAGAAAGTTTTTATTTTGTATAAACTTTGAAGTGTTTTTTTTAGTTATCGGAAAACCCTTCTACAATTAGTTGGACTTTTTCAATTTCATTGACCTGATTTTAACCCTGTGATAAGCTTTAGTCAGAACAAACTATGAGGGCACATGAACTTCACAAGAGAAGTCTCTGCCCAGGATGCCCCATTGTAAGCCTACTCGCACTGATGCCAAACCTTATTTTCATTCAGGGCTACTTTAATATTACGGTTGCCCTCAAAGGGCTGTGGTGCACCATGTGGGCGTAAAAGGCCAGGATTTCCTTTAAATTTGTATAATCCCCTTACACCTCCTCCCTCTTCCTACCTTGGAGGGCGGCTAGTTTGCCTGGGTATCATTGCCATTGCCACTGCCCGCGAACAGACGAACAGAGCAATGTGGAGGTGTCTGCCAGAGCTCAGAATCCAAGATGATGTCCGCTCCCTGTGCTAGTGCCAAGTGCTGGTTGTGTCCTCTGGTCCAGTCCGTCTCACTGTGTCTAAGCTCTCAAGGGCCACATAAAATGACACCATGGGCCTTAAAGGGGTTGTCTCACTACATCGATTCATCTTACCTTAGTCCTGTTTTCTCAGTTTCATTTTTGAATTCAGGGGCGTGTTTACTGGCTTCTACTGGCCTACAGTAATGAGCTGCTGAGGACACCAAGTCTGTAGCTGGCAGCCTATCAGGAGAGATCAAACAGGTCTGTAGCTATAGCAACCAGTGCTGGCAGCCGATCAGGAGAGATCAAACAGGTCTGTAGCTATAGCGACTAGTGCTGGCAGCCTATCAGGGGAGATTGAACAGGTCTGTAGCTATAGCAACCAGTGCTGGCAGCCTATCAGGAGAGATCAAACAGGTCTGTAGCTATTGCAACCAGTGCTGGCAGCCTATCAGGAGAGATCAAACAGGTCTGTAGCTATAGCGACTAGTGCTGGCAGCCTATCAGGAGAGATCAAACAGGACTGTAGCTATAGCGACCAGTGCTGGCAGCCTATCATGAGAGATCGACCAAGACTGTAGCTATAGCGGCCAGTGCTGGCAGCCAAGGAGGCGAGATGAACAGGTCTGTAGCTATAGCGGCTTGAGGAGCTGATGCAGCCCATAAAACAGAGGATATCTAGGAATAGGTCAGACACTGTTAATGGACACATATTACAAAGTGACTTGTTTTTGCAAGATCTTTAATATAAAAAGCAGCAATCCCTGTAGTGAGACAACCCCAAGTTTGACAGATATACTCTAGAGGACTAGAACCATCCAAGAATTCAACTGTATGACCATCAAGTGATGTTGCCTGTGTCCTGCAGCCGCCCCATCATTCCCTGATAAAATCAACTGTTTCCCAGGGGCCGGCTGCCAGCTTCAGATTAATTGGGTTGTCTGTGATGATACAACCCCTTTAATAGAGAGTAAGAATTGTTGCTTGTACTTTTGAATATCTTTATTAGAAACAGAGGCTCAACCTTTGTTATGAACCCAGCTTAGGCTACATCTATGAATAGTCCGCCTCTTGCTCCATTGTGAAGCCTTATGTACTGATTGACCTGACTTTCTACAAAAACTACTGCTGACCCACAGCATGCCTTCCCAATTATATCCTCGATGCATCTTCCAAGCCAAGTCAAAACATGTGTCATTTGTATGTTGCTGCAGGTTATTTGCAGGACTCCTGCTTACGTTGTTTTGTCTATGGGCCACCTTTTCATTAAATGTGTGTCATTTCTCGGCTCGGGTGTATGTTATAGGTAATCCTTTATGGCAGCGATACATGCTGCAGGAGATTGCGGTCCACCGGGATTTGGAACAGTCTCATAATGTGTAGTATTCAAAGCAAGATTTTTAATGGCCTCCACCTTCTTAAGAAGATTAAATTTTGGAGTACAGTATGTAGGGATTTATATAACGGGTTCAGACAGTTCTACATGTAAAACTTGTATTACCTCTTCCAGCAAAATGTGTATTTGTCCACAATAAAGGGCCCCTTCCTGCTTTCCAAAATAGTCGTATACTGAATGGCCATTTTCTTAAAGGCACCCATCTAGTAGAGCACATATCAAACTGGCGGCCTCCACGTTGGGAAACTCAACCCCCATCATGATTTTGATAATCTAAACAGGGGGGCTGAGGGGATTTTAGTTTCCCAACGCTGGGGGCCCCCAGTTTGAACCCCGTAGTAGACTTTGTCCTCCCTAGCCAGACTGCAGATGTCATCATGGCTAAAATGTCATTGGGTGTTGCAGGAGCATTGCCAGGCAATACTGCCTCTGCTCCGTTCCAGCAATCTGTCCGTTGCTGTGGAGTGCGAGCGGTATTTTCAACTGTAAACGCGTCGTTTGGACACACATACACTTGAAGGCTACTACAGAGCAGGGAGCAAGAACTCTCTGTCCCACGTAGTACTCTGTTGGGTTGCCATGAGAATACCATCACGTCGATTGCACAGGATGAGGACGTCACGCCGCCTGTGTGGAAACACAGAGAGCAGCGGGTGGTTTGTCAGGTGAATGGGGAGAGGTGAGTATTATTATTTTTAAATTGAAACCTATATATTTATACCTACTGGGGGGACATACACTCACCGGCCACTTTATTAGGTACACCTGTCCAACTGCTCGTTAACACTTAATTTCTAATCAGCCAAATCACATGGCGGCAACTCAGTGCATTTAGTCATGTAGACATGGTCAAGACAATCTCCTGCTTTAAAAAAACCGAGCATCAGTATGGGGAAAAAAGGTAAATTTGAGTGCCTTTGAACGTGGCAGGGGTTGTTGGTGCCAGAAGGGCTGGTCTGAGTATTTTCAGAAACTGCTGATCTCCTGGGATTTTCCGCACAACATCTCTAGGGTTACAGAGAATGGCCCAAAAAAAAGAAAAAACATCCAGTGAGCGGCAGTCCTGTGGGCGGAAATGCCTTGTTGATGCCAGAGGTCAAAGGAGAAGGGGCAGACTGGTTCGAACTGATAGAAAGGCAACAGTGACTCAAAATAGCCACCGTTACAACCAAGGTAGGCAGAAGAGCATCTCTGAACGCAACGTACGGCGAACTTTGAGGCAGATGGGCTACAGCACAGAAGACCACACCGGGTGCCACTCCTTTCAGCTAAGAACAGGAAACTGAGGTCCAATTTGCCCAAGCTCATCGAAATTGGACAGTAGAAGATTGGAAAAACGTTGCGGGTCTGATGAGTCTCGATTTCTGCTGCGACATTCGGATGGTAGGGTCAGAATTTGGCGTCAACAACATGAAAGCATGGTCCACCCTTTGCCTTGTATCAACGGTTCAGGCTGGTTTGGTGGTGGTGTCAGGGTGTGGGGAAATATTTTTTTTGGCACTCTTTGGGCCCCTTGGTACCAATTGAGCATCGTTGCAACACCTTGTTGAATCTATCCCACGAAAGAATTGAGGAAAGTTCTGAAGGCAAAAGGGGGTCCAACCCGTTACTAGCATGGTGTACCTAATAAAGTGGCCGGTGAGTGTATATACCTACCTACTTACTGGTGGCCCTATATACCTATAACATACACCTGTTCCGACTTGCATACAATGTCAACTTAAGAACAAACCTACAGTCCCTATCCCGTATGTAACCCGGGGACTGCCTGTACTTTGTGACATATAGACATATCTACATACTGGGGGGCCCTATATGCCTTTAACCTACTGGGGGGACATATGTACCTACCTATATACTGGTGGTCCTATACACCTATAACCTACTAGGGGACATATAGAACTACCTACTTTCTGGAGGGCCCTATATGCCTTTAACCTACTTTGAGACATATAGACCTACCTACATACTGGTGGCCCTATATGCCTTCAACCTACTTTTAGACATATAGACCTACCAACATACTGGGGGAAACCTATATATCTATAGTTACAGGGGGAGGACATATATACCTACCTACATATTGGTGGCCCTATGTACTTATAACCTACTGGCTCGACATATATACTTACCTACATACTAAGGAGTCCTATATAACTATAACCTACTAAGGGGACCTAAATACCTACCTCTCTACTGTGGGGGACTATATAAGCTACCTACAGGGGACCATAGATACCGGTGTATGTACTGAGGGGTCTTATATATCTATCTACCAAGGGTACCTATATACCTACCTACTAAAGGGACTTACATACCTACCTCTCAAGAGGCTATATACCTACTTACCTATTGAGGAGACCTATATACCTACTGGGAGAGGGGGTCGATATACCACCTTTTCCAATGTGGGCCTATATGGGAATGATGGGTGACTCCCGGGACCCAGCCTTTCTATAATAGGAAAGCGGGTTTTTGTGGGGATGGGGCATCACCATGCTTTCCTATATAGGCCCCCATTAGGTAGCAAGGTATATAGACCACCTCTCCAGGTGGTTAGGTAGTTTTATAGGTGCTGAAAAAGCGAGGATTCTAAAATGTTTGTGTGATAAATTCTTCAGAGACAAGTCGTGGCTGGGAGAAGTCATCATGATGGTCTTCACAGGATGGAGAAGAAAAAAGAAAGTGAACGACTTTCATCAGAGAAGAGGTCTCCTGTAAGTCACTGTAATCACTTATGTGTGCAGAGCCTGAGTTCAGCTAGTATCTACCCCCATATGGTCACTGTATGTTGCTAATATGTCTTCAGAGCCTGTGTACACTGGTATATACCCTCATTTGGTCACTGTATGGCAGTAACACACAGTCTGCATAGCCTGTGTACAAGTGGTATCTATTACTATATGGTCACTGCATAGTGGTAATATATGTCTGCAAAGCCTGCATACAACTGAGTTCTACCACTATATGGTCAATGTATGGCGGTAATATATGTCTGTAGAGTCTGCATATAATGTGTAGTCACATATGGTGGTCACATTATGTCATGGTCTGGCAGTAATATTTGGTCCTTAAAGGGGTTTTGCCACGAAGTGAGTTCCTTACCTCTTATCTGCTCAGGAGAGAATATAAACGAAGCATGCTGAGTCATGAACGGCTGCAGGTGGGAGAGGGAGGGGGTGAGCAGAGAGCGAGGAAGAAGGGAGCGTCTGCAATGTTTACTCAAATAATTATATTACAACCAGTGGATTCTCAATACAGCAGACAACCTCATGCACTGCACTTTCTCCCCAGCCCCTTGCAAGCTCCTTCATATTCCCTGTCATCAGATAAGAAGTGCAAACTTGCAAGCTCGGCCAGATCAGCTCCTGTCAGTATCCTGGTCGTGTCTAATGTAAACTTTCAGGAAACTAAGGAGGACTGAGCAATGCTCAGGCTTCACTTTTTGTAATCACATATATTTAGAAAAGTAATTAAATACCCATTTTGGAGGATCCCACGTCAACATTACATCGTGGCAAAAACCCCTTTAATATATTTGGGTATTTGGGTATCATAACATTTTTTCTTTAGTAATAATCATAAGTATATTTGCTCCAGGTATAAGCAAATTTGCCAGCACTGATTTTCATTGTAGACTGTACTGCTGAGGGGATAGACACTATCTATGTGGAATACGCATGAAATTAGTGACAGGAACATACGTTTTTCTCTCTGTAAAAATAAATGCCGCAGTTCACGATGTGGCGTGAAAAATGCTGTGTGAACTCAGACCTATCAAACAAAATGTAGCACATGCCTGGGCCCTGGATGTTTTAGGACTCAAGCAATGCCTTTGGATGGTGAAATCCTTCTGCAAAAATAAAAAATGGCCTAAGGGGACAGGTTAGTTTCTTGATCATTAGATGTAGGTATTGACATCCTCTGAACCACCCTTTAGACCTCACCCCGGAGATGTTCTACAGGATTAAGATCTGAGGACTATGAAGGCTGGAGAAGCAGAAGAACTCAATGTCATAATCTTGAAACCAATCCATGAGTATCCGACCCTTGTGGTGCAGTGCATTGTCCTGCTGAAAGTGTCCAACTGACATAGGGTAAAGAGCTGCCATAAAGAGATAAAGCCCTACTGTAAAGACATCTATCCTGTAGCTAACATAGTCCTCCAAGAAAACACTCCCATCTTACAATTTGTCCATAACATAGCTGATCTCCCAATAGATTCCAATGGCCTTTTTACTAAAATGTCACTTTTTTTTATAACATCTTAAATCACATATAAAGAGGAGTATCTGCAAGCAATTATTCTATTGCTTCTGTCACAATGTGCTCATTGAGTTATTTCTTATAATGTGGGATGTGTGATGTTTTCTGTGCTAATTTGTGCTTTTTCTGTGCTTTATGTAGCCTCCTTTCTCTGCAGCTGAGCAGCAGCATTGCCGTTGTAAGCTGTTTCCCTTTAAAGGCCACGTTCACACGGCTTATTTTGGGACTGATTTCAGCCATATTGAGCGCCGTATTTGTGCTCCAATACAGCTGAAATCAGTCCCAGGCATTATGGTAATCCACAGTTCTCATAGAGAACTATGGATTAGGTCTCCTCTCCCCGCTCGGTGAATCCACCGCGGTGGGAGAAAGTGACATGCACATTATTTCCGGCGTGTACGCGCCGTGAATAATGAATGTCTATGGGGTCGGCGAGCTGCCGGCCCCCCCGCCCCCACTGCACGGCAGCCGGCGTAATTGCGGGGCGAAATCCGTCACCGCAATTATGTCGGCAATAAGCCGTGTGAACATTGCCAAACTCTCAAGCTTCTAGCCCCAGTGTCATGGCACGCGCCCATGCTGCTCTCCTTCAGTCACGTCACAGTACTCACCTCTCCTAGCCTATCTTCCAGGTCCGGTCTCCTGCTCCCTGCGTGCTTGCGGCTATTCCCTAATGGGTGAGTGCACTGGTGCTCTCTGATTTGAATGGCCACCGTGCACCACCCATCTTTTCCTGCACTATTGACCACCTGGGATTTTATCAGGTCTACTCCCAGCTTCCTCCTTATTGGTGTCTGTTTCTGAGAATTGCCCTATGAATAGGTAGGACACTATTAATGGACACATATTGCAAAGTGACTTGTTTTTGCAAGATCTTTAACATAAACACCAATCCTTGTAGCGAGACAACCCCTTTAAAGAGAATCTGTCACATAGCTTTTGTCCCCCTGGCTGAGGACAGCATAAGCTAGTGACAGACCTGCTGTTCCCAGCGCTGTGTCCCTTATTCCGTAAGATGCTGCAGTTTTCGAGTATTTAATGCTCAAATCTGCAGTTTTCAGCCAGAAAAGAGTCATTCGAAGAGTCAGTTTTTTTCAAACCCCGCCCACCTGAGGCTAGCCCCGCCCACCTCACCTGATAAACCTATTACTTTGAATAGGTAGAAACATGAGAATAACGGCCCCCGGTGGGCGGGGCTAGCCTTTGGTGGGCGGGGATAACACCTGCTCATGGATAAGATTTGAGGGTTAAATGCTCTAAAACTGCAGCATCTTACCGAATAATGGACACAGCGCTGGAAACAGCAGGTCTGACACTAGATTGTGCTGTCCTCATCATGGGTGGCATAATATATGTGACCGGTTCCCTTTAACTGTTTGTGTTCTTATAATGTACAAACTGTCAAAATCCATGGTGGAGCATGAGCCATCAGCTTCTTGCCCTGTCAATTAGTCTTGTAGGCTGAAAGTTGCCTACAAAACGTCCGAAATGTGTCACAATGTAGGCGGCATAATGATATGGGTGAACGGGGGGGTAGTTAGAGGCTTGGCCTGGTGTGATGTCATATGTTTGGGCATATCACACCAAGCCAACAGTTTTTGTACATAATGTCCTATTACTCTGATTGGTTGCTATGGGCTCTGATTGGTTGCTATGGTTTCTGATTGGTTGCTGTGATCTCTGATTGGTTGCTTTGAACTCCGATTGGTTGCTATTGGCTCTGATTGGCTGCTATGAGCTCTGATTGGTTGCTATGAGCTCTGATTGGTTGCTATGGGCTCTGATTGGTTGCTATGAGCTCTGATTGATCACTATGAGCTCTGATTGGCTGCTATGAGCTCTGATTGGTTACTATGGGCTCTGATTGGTTGTTATGGGCTCTGATTGGTTGCTATGAGCTCTGATTGGTTGATGTGATCTCTGATTGGCTGCTATGAGCTCTGATTGGCTGCTATGAGCTCTGATTGGTTGCTGTGATTTCTGATTGGCTGCTTTGAACTCTGATTGTTTGCTATGGGCTCTGATTGGCTGCTATGAGCTCTGATTGGTTGCTATGAGCTCTGATTGGTTGCTATGGGCTCTGTTTAGTTGCTATGGGCTCTGTTTAGTTGCTATGAGCTCTTATTGGTTGCTATGAGCTCTGATTGGCTGATATGAGCTCTGATTGGTTTCTATGGGCTCTGATTGGTTGATATGGGCTCTGATTGGTTGCTATGAGCTCTGATTGGTTTCTATGAGCTCTGATTGGTTGCTATGGGCTCTGATTGGTTGATATGGGCTCTAATCCGTTGCTATGAGCTCTGATTGGTTTCTATGAGCTCTGATTGGTTGCTATGGGCTCTGATTGGTTGCTATGGGAAACAAAGATAGTCTTACTACTATACAGTTTTCATACACAAGCATAAGAGGAATATTGGGAACCAGAAAGACCACTCCAAGAGCGTCCCTGCCACTCACCCCAACACATGTTTTACAAGTCTTTTTCGGGGGAGGTATTTATTATTTTACATTTTGTTCTTTATGGAATTGCATTATTGGTAGTTGTGGGCCTTGGGCATATACGGTAGCTCACAAAAGTGAGTACATCCCTCACATTTTGTAAATATTGAATTTCTTTTTTTCTTTTCATGGGACAACACTGACGATATGATACAATGTAGTCAGTGTACAGCTTGTATAACAGTCTAAATTTGGTGTGCCCTCAAAATAACTCAACACACAGGCATCAATGTTTAAACCGCTGGAAACAAAAGTGAGTACACACCTTACAGAAAATGTACAAATTGTGCCCACTTTGTCATTTTTCCTCCCTAGTGCCATATGACTCAATAGTGTTAGAAGGTCTCAGGTATAAATGGGGAGCAGGTATGTTAAACTGGGTGTTATCGCTCTAAGGGCATGTTCACACGGCGTTTTTGGACGAGGTTTTGGACGAGGTTTTAAGAGCGTTTCCTCGCCCAAAACCTCATCCAAACCACATCAAAACCTTGCCCGAAACACGCTTCTTCAGACGAGGTTTTAGACGAGGCTTTGATCAGGCTTTGATCAGGTTTTGGATCAGGTTTTCAACGAGGTTTTCACCCATACAAATGAATAGCCAGGACAAAAACCGTGCCGAAAACGCGTCAAAACCGCACTAAAAACTGCACTGAAAAACACGCCTAAACCCCGCCAACAACGTGCTTCAAGAATTGTCATGACACTTCATTTTCATTGCTTCCTAAGGCCCTGGTCACACGACGGCTTTGGCCACGGTTATGGCGTGGTTTCCGCGGCCAAAACCGCGGCCAACTCACGCCTAGTTTATTAACATGGTTTCCTATTGGAAACCGCGTTAATATTCACACGCCACGGGTCTGGCCGCGGCTTTGGGGCCGTGGCCTTGACCGCGGTGTGTGAGAGCTCACCTGTCAATTCTTGACAGGGAGTTCTCAGCGCGGAGGCCGGAGGCGGAGGCGGTTTGCCCCCTGCCTATTAATTTGCATGGGGGCAAACCCTCTCCGCAAGCCGCGCCCCAAGCCACACCCCACCCGCGCCGAGACCACGCCCAGCGCCCACGCCGCAAACCCGCGTCGGGAGACGCGAGTTTGCGGCGAGGGTCGGACGAGGTTTGGCCGCGGGAACCGCGGCGAAAGCCGAGGCCGAACCCGCGGCCAAACCCGTCGTGTGAACGGGGCCAAAGAAGCGTGTAAAAATGTCGTTGTGTGTGAACTACAACGAGGTTTTACATAGGAATCAATTAAATGAACAGAGGGCGTTTTGGAAGTGTTTTGTATGAGGTTTTGGGCAAGGAAACGCTCCGAAAACCTCGTCCAAAAACGCCGTGTGTACAAGCCCTTACACTCTCATACTGGTCACTGGAAGCTCAACATGGCACCTCATGGCAAAGAACTCTCTGAAGATCTGAAAAAAATAATTTTTGCTCTACGTAAAGATAGCCTAGGCTATAAGAAGATTGACAACACCCTGAAACTGAGCTTCAGCACAGTGGCCGAGACCATATTGTGGTTTAACAAGACAAGTTCCACTCAGAACAGGCTTTGCCAGGGTTGACCAAAGAAGCTGAGTACAGGTGCTTAGCATCATATCCAGAGATTGTCTTTTCAAAATAGACATATACGTTCTGTCAAAATTGCGGCAGAGGTTACAGCCAATTGCATCATGGTTTGCATGGCTGTCGTCCCAAAAGGAAGTCTCCTCTAAAGATGATGTACAAGAAAGGCCACAAACAGTTTGCTGAAGACAAGCAGATTAAGGACATGGATTATTTGAATCATGTCCTGTGGTCTGATGAGACCAAGATAAGCTTATTTTGTTCAGGTGGTGTCAAGCGTTTGTGTCGTCAACCAAGTGAAGAGTACATAAACAAGTCTGTCTTTCCTACCGTCAAGCATGGTGGTGGGAGTGTTATGGTTTGGGGCTGCATGAGTGCTGTCAGTTGTGGAGAGCTACAGTTCTTTGAGGGAACCATGAATGCCAACATATACTGTGACATACTGAGGCAGAGCATGATCCTCTCCCTTCTGGGCTGCAGGGCAGTATTCCAACATGATTATGACCCTAAACACCTCTAAGATGATCACTGCCTTGCTAAAGAAAATGAAGGTAAAGTTGCAGGACCTAAACCCAATTGAGCATCTGTGGTGCATCCTCAGGTGAAGGGGCGCAAGGTCACTAACATCCACCACCTCCATGATGTTGTTATGGAGGAGAGGAAGACGATTCCAGTTTCTGCAACCTGTGAAGCTCTAGTGACCTCCATGCCCAAGAGAGTTAAAGGGGATGTATTGCTTCATCAGTTCGGCTGTTTTCTTGAAGATTCATTCTCTCAGTTCCTGAAATCCACGGGTGTTTCTTCCCCTCCCAGCTGGGTGTTTCTTAACTGAAGGGGGATGACATCTTCCTCCCCGTTCATTGTTCATGCTCACTCCCGAGTCAGTGTGCTCCCCCACCCTCTCTGAGTCCACATATCACTGTCCTCTCCCTATGCAGTCTTATTTTGTAAGAGCTGTTTACATACCACAGGCCTGCATTCAGTCTAGACAGACTTCTATGAACTCAGAGCACTGATCTCTTCTCCTCTCACAGCTGGAGGTTTGTTACAGTTGAATCCAGTCTTCTATGAACTCATCCAGAGCACAGATCTGTCTCCCTTCTATGTTGACACAAGGCACTGAGGCACAATTCTGCTGTTTTTTTTTTATTGTAGAAGCAGCTGCAATGTTACTGTGGAGCTGGTGGCTGTATAGAGAGAAATTGCTGTCGGTCCCTTATTCTGAGTGAGAGGGGCAGGAATGCATGCTCCCGTGGATACGACCGGGGGCCGAACAGAATGTAAATTAGTAGAGCCGTCAGCCAATGATATGCAAGGAGGTGGGACGCCGGGGGGCACTGGGGAACGGTGTTTACACAAAACGAGATAAGGAAGATGGGGAAAAAAAGACGCTTTGTAATGCATCAATTAAAAAGTTGCTTGTTTCACTGTCCCCTTTTCTGAAGACCCAATAAGAAATGTAAAAAACCCCTTTAAGGCAAGGTTGGGAAAAAAAATGGGGCCCCACAAAAAATTCACTTTGGGCAAATTTGTCCTTTTTCACTTAGAGGTGTATCACTTTTGTTGCAGCGGTTTGAAAATTGATGACTGTGTGTTGGGGACTTTGGGGCCCCCCAAATTTACACTGTTATAGAAGCTTTTTACCGTATTTCCCAAATTGTATCAAAGTTTCAATTTTCAGGTTGGGGGTACTCACTTTTTAAAAATTTTGAAAACCCCCAGAAGATCCAAGGTCTATAATCTATAAATCCCAAAAGATTATTATTTCTTAAGGAGAACTATCTTGTCACCATCTTTCCTTGGTACTTAAAAGTACACTTGTAAAATACATCGGCTTATTGTATAAAAATGAGATGTATAGTTAGTAGTAGTTGCATGTACAGATGTGATCTTGAATATGTTGGGAATAAATCCTCTGGACTACCTGAAGTCTTCATAAGATACAAAAATCAGCACACCAGCTCATCAATCCCAATATATGAAAAACTATATAGTATGGTATGTCTAGTGTTCCTAACTGATACTTTTTATTCCAAGGGCTCACTCTAAGCATAGAAGGGCTGGGTCTTAGCTGAAAAATGTCTTTTTGCTGTTCTGGATCTCCAAAGACACAAATAAAATTTTATTGTGATTTTATTCTTTGAAAAAACCTGTTCTTTGGGTTAACAGGGTTGAAAAAACTTTAGTTTTGAATATTTTATTCTGTTTTGGATACTAGAAAAAATTAAAAACATATGTAATATTGGTAAAATTGTCACAGAGTGTCATCAGCAGGTTGCAACAAGGATACAGGAGATGGAGGTCACTGAAAGGGAAAGGATGGATGTCCCTTTTGGGTCCTCACACATGTGACCGCTTTTTTGTAACCCAAAGCCCCGGGGGAACCAGATGATGAATTCTGCACAATCCCGGCCCTTTAAGGGAGGTTTAGAGGAAACCCAAATGTCCGTCAGACCCTTCGTAACCATTTACATAAGTGTGGTCTGTGGGCTAGACGACCTGACCACACCACCAGGCCAGGCAACATCGTATTACATGGGGAAAAACATCTCGTGGACGAGGGGGACAGTGGTCTCGTGCTGTTCAGTGTGAAAGTTGATTCACTCTGGCAGAAATGTGGCTGCCAATGTGCTGGAGACGTCAAGGGACGCTATGCCCAGCCAGGAGGT